>JAZHEH010001548.1:0-122978 GCA_036589455.1 Ateles fusciceps | reverse complement strand
ATATATATAGATAAATGTATAAAGACGTCATTAGTCATTAGTCTTAGGGAAATGCAAATGAAAACCACAATGAAGTCCACCTCACACCCACCTAGGATGGCTTGATTAAAAAAGAAAAGCAAAACGAGTTGGTAAAGATGCAGATAATCTGGAACCCTCATACAATACTGACAGAGGAAGTGTAAAATGCTTCAGCCACTGTGGAAAACAACTTGGCAGTTCCTCAAAAAGTTAAACAGAATGACCATAGTAACCAGAAATTCTACTCCTAGGTATATATCGAAAAGAATTTAAAACAGGTATTCAAACAAATATGTGTATAGAGCATCTTCATAGTAACATTATTCACAAGCCAAGAGGTGGGAGAACAAACCAAATGTCTATTAACTGATGAGTCTATAAACAACTTGTGGATATGTCTACACAATGGAATATTAATTAGCCAAAGAAAGAAATGATGTGCTGATGCATGCTAAAAGATGGAAGTGCCTCCAAAACATTATGCTACACAAAAGAAGCCAGACACAAAAGTCTACATACTGTCCAGTTCAACAAATGGTGCTCAAACAGCTATGTAAAATATGCAGGATAAATTCATAGATACAGAAAGTAGAATGGTGGTTATTTGGGGTTGTGCGGGGGATAAAAAGATAAGAGAGAAACTGCTCGATGGGTAAGGAATTTTGCTGTGAAGTGATGGAAATGTTTTGGAACTGGATGAGGTGGTGGTTGTACAACATTATGAATATCCTAAAATGCCACTTAATTGCTCACTTTTAAATGAAGGGTAAAAGATACAAAGTAGTTGGTATATAAGATGAACAAGTTAAGTGATCTAATGTAAAACATGAGGACTATAGTTAATAACATTGTATTGTGTCAGAATTTTTGCTAAATGAAATACTGCTGTTCTTGTCAGACAAAAAATAGGTAATTACGTGAGATGATGGATATATTAACTTGCTTCACTACCAAGTTGTATATGTATCTCATAATATCACGTTATACACCTCAAATATACACAATAAATTTTAAAAATAAAATGGTTAATTTTACATTATATGATTTTGCCTCAAAATATTATTATTATTCGAGATGGAGTTTTTCTTTGTTGGACCAGGCTGGAGAGCTGATGGCGCGACCTTGGCTTACCGCAACCTCTGCCTCCTGGGTTCAAGTGATTCTCCTGCCTCAGCCTCCAGAGGAGCTGAGATTACAGGCATGCACCACCACACCTGGCTAATTTTGTATTTTTAGTAGAGATGGGGTTTCTCCATGTTTGTAGGCTGGTTCGAACTCCCGACCTCAGGTGATTCGCCCTCCTTGGCCTCCCAAAGTGCTGGGATTAAGGCATGGGCCACGGCACACAGCCTAATAAATTATCTTTTTAAGAAGGATGCCTGGTATAAAACGTTTGGCTATGTTCCCACCCAAATCTCATCTTGAATTGTACCTGTAGTAATCCCCACGTGTCATGGGAGGGACCTGGTGGGAAGTGACTGAATCATAGGGCGGTTACCTACATGCTATTCTTGTGATAGTGAGTTGTCACAAGATTTGATAGTTTTATAAGGAACTTTTCTCCCCCTTCACTCTGCACTTCTCCTTGCTGCTGCCATGTGAAGAAGGACATGTTTTTTACTCTTTCCACTATAATTATAGTTCCTAAGGCCTCCCAAGCCATGCTGAACTATGAGTCAAATCTCTTTCCTCTACAAATTACCCAGTCTCAGGTATGTCTTTATTAGCAGCATGAGAATGGACTAATACAATGTCTTAGTCTTTCTGCTGCCTGTAACAGAATACCTGAAACTGAGTTGGTTATTTATTTATTTATTTGTGAGATGAATTCTCACTCTGTCACTCAGGCTGGAGTGCAGTGGCATGATCTCTGCTCACTGCAACCTCCGCCACCCAGGTTCAAGCAATTCTTCTGCCTCAGCCTCCCAAGTAGCTGGGATTACAGACATGTGCCACCATGCCCAGCTAATTTTTGATTTTTAGTAGAGATGGTGTTTCACCATGTTGGCCAGGCAGGTCTCTAACTCCTGACCTCAAGTGATCTGCCTGCCTCAGCCTCCCAAAATGCTAGGATTACAGGCATGAGCCACTGTGCCCAGCTGAAACTGGGTAATTTTTAAAGAAGAGGAACTTATTTCTTACAGTCATAGAGGCTGAGAAATCCAAGGTTGAGGTGTCACATTTTGTGAGTGAGGGCCTTCTTGCAGGTGGGGACTCTGTGCAGAGTCTGAAGGTGACACACGGACATCACACGCCAAGGGGGGCTGGTTGCTAGTTCAAGTCTCTCTTTCCCCTTCTTATAAAGCCACCAGTCCCACTCCCATGATAACTTACTATCCATTCACCTATTAATCCATGAATGGGTTAATTCATTCTTGAGTGCAGAACCCTCATGACGCAATCGTCTCTTTCAGGAGGCTGAGGTGCGAGGATCACTTGAGCCTAGGAGTTTGAGTCTAGCCTAGGCAACACAGTGAGACCCTATCTCATTTTTAGAAAAAAAGAAAGAGAAGAATATAAAAAAAGGCCTTGCCTGTCAATACTGCTACATTGGGAATTAAATTTCAACATGAGATTTTGGAGGGGAAAAACCTTAAACCATAGCAAGGGGATTGTTGCAATTCTGTTTTAGTAAAAACTATATTTGGAAGTTGAGAATATGGGAAGTCTTTCTCTTAAAATGATAATGCTTGCACACTACTCCTTAGAGAAGATTTTGGGTACACTAACTCATACCTCAATGTGAAGACCACGCACCCCAGTGGATGGATATTTATGGTAAGAGAACCACATGTGACAACCTGTAGTCATTGTGCGTGTGTGTGTGTGTGTGTGTGTATGTATATATTTAACCTACCGCATCATCAGTTTAGAGACAATTTTATATCTCTAATTTCCATTTGACTTTGTACCAGTAAAATGCAAGAGTACAACTTGTCTAAATGAGCTTATTTATGTATAATTATATTATGATATAGATACAAAAGAGGAATTA
The DNA here is from genome assembly GCA_036589455.1 of Ateles fusciceps. Classification (NCBI taxonomy): domain Eukaryota; kingdom Metazoa; phylum Chordata; class Mammalia; order Primates; family Atelidae; genus Ateles; species Ateles fusciceps. The sequence goes on along the minus strand of JAZHEH010001548.1, from coordinate 119,962 downwards.
CTAAAATCATTATTTAAGCAAGTTCCAGAAAAGCAATTGTCACTTATGTAAATATTAGCTTAAAATTTGCATGACTCAAACAACTCTTGTGTGAAAGTATTATCTGTCTTAAAGAAAATTAACTGACCATAAATATAAAGGTTTATTTTCAGACTCTGAATTCTGTTCCATTGACCTATGTGATGCCAGTACCACACAGTCTTAATTACTGTACCACATAGTTCCACACAGTCTTGATTACTCGTGCAATTCTGCCCTGCCATGCCCAGTTTCTGGAAAAGTCTTGTTTCTCTGAAGATCTGCAGGTGCCATTAAAGAGAGGGCAGTCCCTACCTGCATGTGGAATGAGTTGTTCTGTCAGAAGCCCGAGCCTACATTGATGTAGGACAAGAGCTTAGATTTACGTACATTTTTAGAAACTATTAACTACAGATTTTCTTGTTGTAAGCCTTTAAATGGGATTTCTTATCATTTGTAATTGAGATGAGAAGAGTCTCCTTATCAGAGGACTAAGAATAGTAGGTAAACTTCATCAAAACAGTGAGATCCTAAAATAAAGAGACCCTTTTCTGTGAAGCCTTTCTCAAAATGACAAACTGAGGAAAAAATTCTTAGCTGCTGAGCAAATGCTTCCTGCAATATGGCACTTTCGCCAGGAGTAATTATCTGTAACATTGTGCTGCACTGAAACAGTGAACAAACAGGGTGGGCTCCCCCGGTGCGGTTTAATAACGGGAACTGCTTGGTCTGAATGTTTATGTCCCTCCACCCAGCCCCCAAATTCATGTTGAAACTTAACCCCCATACTGATAGTGTTAACAGGTGAGGACTTTGGGGAGGTGATTAGGTCACAAAGGGCACCATTCTCATAAATGGGACTACTGCCCCAATAAAAGAGGCTGGAGGCAGCCCTTTTGCCCCTCGGCCATGTGAAAACACAGCTAGAAGTCACCATTTATGAAGCAGAAAGCAGCCCTCACCGGACACTACATATGCCAGCACCTTGATCTTGGACTTCCCAGCCTCCAGAGCTGTGAGTAATATATTTCTGTTCTTTATAGATTACCTAGTCTAAGGCATTTTCTTATGGCGGCACAAATGGGACTAATACAGGGCCCATGGTATTCTCAGGGAATGGGGACATTCATAAGACGTTTTATTTGGCAGAATCAGAAGTCTGTTCTCCCATGAGATGATCACACACAGAGAGGGAAAGGGAGAAATGGACAGCAGTGGTGGGAGACTCTGAAAGCAACATGGATGAGCCTTGAAAACATCACACTAAGTGGTGCAGCCAGACATAAAGTCCACATATTGAATGATTCCACTGATAGGAAATGTTCAAGAATAGGGGAAGTCCATGGAGACAGAAAGAGATTAGTGGTTGCTTGGGGGTGAGGGGGTGGAAACAAGAAGAATTGGGGCATTGGGAAGTGACAGGTAAAGAATACAGTGTTTCTTTCTGAAGAAATAAAAATATTCTAAACAGACTAGTGATGGTTGTGCAACCTTATGAATATACTAGAAACCACTGGATTGTACACTTGAAATGGGTGAATCGTATGAACTATATACCAGTAAAGCTGTTTAAATCCTTGAGATGAATGCCCTTACGCTCAGAATAAAATGGTTCGCTGCGCACAGTGGCTCACGCCTGTAATCCCAGCACTTTGGGAGGCCAAGGCGGGTGGATCACAAGGTCAGGAGACCAAGACCATCCTGGCCAACATGGTGAAACCTCGTCTCTACCAAAAATACAAAGAATTAGTTGAGTATGGCCGCGCATGCCTGTAGTCCCAGCTACTCGGAGGCTGAGGCAGGAGAATTGCCTGAACCTGGGATGCAGAGGCTGCAGTGAGCCGAGATCACCCCATTGCACTCCAGCCTGGGCAACAGAGCAAGACTCTGTCTCAAAAAAAAAAAAAAAAAAAAAAAAAGGTCATCACTGTGCCCTGTAAGATCCTGCATGATCTGTCCCCTACAACTTCTCTGTCTTTTCTCCAACATTCTCCAAACTCTAGTCACGCAGGCTGCCTTGGGGCCACAGAATAAGCCTGGCTCTTTCTGCCTCAGAGCTCTTACAACTGATCTCTTGGCCTCAAAGTCTCCTCCTCACTTCCTTGCACATTACCTCTCCTCAGAGGTGATTTCACCACTTAATCTAAAGTAGCTGCCGCTAATCTGGGGCCCTTGCTATCTCATCACCCTCCTGAATTTGGTTGAGAGTACTCAGCAATATCTGAAAATATTTTAGGTACTGCATGTCTCCTTCCAGAGAAAACAATTCATGAGGGCAGTGACCTCTTCCATATTGTTATGCCTAGCACCTAGCAGCAAGCCAGCACTCAAAAACATTGGCAAATAAATAAATAAAGGTCATGTACGATACGATCTCTCGCCTAGGTGGTTCAGGGATTTTTAAAACAAGCAGAGGAATGCACAACGTGCAGACAAGAACATTCTGTGCAAGATAAATATCTGGAGCAAGGTAAGGTGGAGAGACCTATCTCTTTCAAACTTGAGTTATGTGAAACATAAGCTACGATAGAAAAAAGGGGTGACAGCATGATGTGGTCTTGTGGGCTGTCATTTAACCATATATATCACATATGGGTCTATCTAGAGTCCCCAGACACACTGGCTGATGGGTGCTGATGAGGAAGATGAGATGGGGCCAGCCCAAGAACTCGTAAAGGGATTTTATGTATTGAAAAGTTCCCGTCAATTGGAGATATGATATGCTGAGATTTAAAAAGTTCCCATCAAGAAGTTAACAAATTTATTGAAAATCTATTTATACTTACCAAGTTTGTTGTTATTTTTGGTTCTGTTTGTTTTGGAGATGTTAAATGATTTCATTAAAACCATCACCACTAACAAATTAAGTGTATTCATTTTCCTGGGGATCTAAGAGGCCACCTGCATGCAGAGGACAGCATGAATACTCAGGAAAGACCTGAGAATGCCCGACCACTTACCTGACATCGTACACAAAAATTAACTTTTAAGAGATTTATACTTCTAGGTCTATGATCAATTCGGAGCTAATTTTTGTGTATGGTTTGAGGTAAGGGTCCAACTTGATTCTTTTGCATGTGGATATCCTATGGTCCTAAGCACTATGTGTTTAAGAGACTGTTCTTTCACATTTGAAATAGGTCTTGGTGCCTTTGTCAAAAATAACTGACCATAGATCTAAAGGTTTATTTCTAGACTCTCAGTTCTATTCCATTGATCTCTAGCCAGTAGCCTACTATCTTGATTATTGTAGGTCTGTAGTCAGTGCTACAATTTATAAGTGTAAGTTCTCCATCTTCTTTGTTTTTCAAGATAGCTTTGGCTATTCTGGGTCCTTTCAATTTCCATATAAATTTTAGGGTAAGCTTATCCCCCCATACTGCCAAAAATCCATCTGGGATTTTTCTAAGAATTGCGTTGAGTCAATCCCTCGATTTTAGGTCTGCTTGACTCTTACACCAGAGGCCTAGCCACAGTCAGTGGTTCCAAGGACTATGCTGAGTGCTTCACGTGGCTCCACTTATGTCACCCTTACAATGATCCTAGTAGGTAGGGCTTCTTATTATCTTCATGTAAGAGATAAGGAAACTGATGTGCAGACAAGTGAGGTGACTTACCCAAGGTGACGAGTTCACAAGTGGCAAAGGTAGAGTTTAGACCCAAGAAGTCTAACTCCAAAGCCCTTGACATTCTCAATTCAATATATAATACAAAGAGACCTTGATAAACCCATTTTTAAAAGGCAAGCAATCTGGCAGAAAAATGGGGAAGAATGTAGGCAATTTACCAAAGAGACAAATGCAAATGGCCAGTAAATATATGACGCTCCATTTGACTATAATGAGGGGAATGTATAACAAGCAATAAGATGTTATTTTGTCCATCATATTGGTAAAATATTTTTTATTAATAAAATTCAGCGTTGGCGTGGGTCTGGGAAAACAGGTACTATTATAACAACATCAACGAACAGTGCATAATGGCAAATCCATTTTGGAAAACAATTTGGCACAGTTTTTTATAATATAAAACACACATATCTTTGGTCCTAGCAGTTACACTGCACTTGGGCACAAAGGACATGGACAAGAATGTCCACTGTAGCCCTATTTATAATTACATAAAAAGGAAATAAACCACGTGTCTTCCAGTAAGGAAATGGCAATTCTGGTCATGGCCAAATCCCATCACTGGAGCGCTGACTCCACAAGGCACAGGTTTGTGTGTGATTTGTTCATGGCTGAAGCCCCCAAAGCCTAAAACAGTAACTGATACATAGCTGGCACTCAGACATTTACTGAATGCATCCTGTGGTATACCATGCAGTGGTTAAAATGAATAAAGTGTGTGTGTGTGTGTGCATGTGTGCATATATGTATGTGTATATATATTATGTATCTATAAATATATATTCCTTATTTGGAAAAGGGTCTCTGCAGATATAATTAAGTGAAAGATCTCCAGATGAGATCATCCTGGATTATCCAGGTGGGCCTTAAACACAATAACAAGCATCTTTGTAAGAGACGAAGAGAGACATGGAAAGGGGAACACCATGTGACAACAGAGGCAGAGATTGGAGTGATGCAGCCACAAACCAAGGAACACCTAGAGCCACCAGAAGTGGAGAAAGGCAAGGAAATATTCTTTCCTAGAGCCTTCAGAGAGAATGTGGCCCAACCGCACACCTTGACGTAGAACTTCTAGCATCCAGAACTGTGAAAGAATAAAGTTCTGTTGTTTTAAGCCATCCAGTTTGTAGTACTTTCCTAAGGCAGCTGGAACAAACCAACACAGACATGTTCTCTTAGGACTTCAGTACACAATAAAGAGCCTCACACATGTAACGTTAAAAAACAAAACAAAACAAAACAAAACAAAAAACACCAAACAATTTCTATCTGTAGATGTACATAACAACATTGAAAACTAATTGGGATCAACATGCCCCAAACTGGCTATAGTAGTTCTCACGTCAGTAGAAGGGAGAAGGGTCAAGGGAGACCTTGGCTTTACTTTATAAGGAGTTATCATTTTTTAAAAGAATGGTTTAAGGAGGCCGGGCGCAGTGGCTCACGCCTGTAATCCTAGCACTTTGGGAGGCCGAGGCACGCAGATTGCCTGAGTTCAGGAGCTCGAGGCCAGCCTGGGCAACACGGCAAAACCCCATCTCTACTAAAATACAAAAAGTTATCCAGGTGTGCACCTGTAGTCCCAGCTACTCAGGAGGCTGAAGCAGGAGAATTGCTTGAACCTGGAAGGCGGAGATTGCAGTGAGTCAAGATTGTGCACTGCACTCCAGCCTGGGCAACAAAGCGAGACTCTGCATCAGAAAAAAAAAAAAAAACAAAAAAAAAACAGAATGGTTTAAGGTTTTATGTTCTCCAATAACCTGTCGAAACGAAACAAGTTAAAAAATGAAAAAAATAAATAAATAAAAAGGAAAATTGATAACAAAGCTTAGCATTTGAGAAACTACACAGATTCCATTTCAAGAAAAGCCATAACCAGGTGTGGCTAATGCTTATAGTCTCAGCATTTTGGGAGGGCAAAGTGGGAGAATCACTTAAGGCCAGGAGTTTAAGACCAGCTTGGGCAACACAGTGAGATCCTGTCTCTACAAAAAATTTAAAAATTAGCCAGGTGTGGTAGTACACACCTATTAGTTCCAGCTACTCGGAGGGCTGGGATGGGAGGATCACTTGAGCCTAGGAGTTTATGACTGCAGTAAAGCTATGATGGTGCCACTGCACTCCAGCTTGGGCAACAGAGCAAGATCCTGTCTCAAGAAAAAAAAAAAAAAGGCATTATAAAATCAATCTAAAAGGAGAAACGAATCTTTTATTCACTTCAAAGTGCCTTTTTTTATGAGTTAAAAAAGACAGCCCTTGGAGGTCACTCCTGATACGTCACACCAATAGGGGCTATGACCTGAGCTACAGAAAATGATTATTACACATTGTTAGGTATTCTCAACAAAGTATTTTAAATATTCAAATTTTACTTTAAATAATATAACTACTCATATTTCTTTCTTTCTTTCTTTCTTTTTTTTTTTTTTTTTTTTTTTTTTTTTTTGAGTACAGAGATCTTGCTTCGTCATCCAGGCTGGAGTGCAGTGATACGATCTCCACCATTCCAACCTCCACCTCCTGGGTTCAGGTGATTCTCCTGTCTCAGCTTCCCAAGTAGCTGGGATTACAAGCATGTGTTACCACACCCAGCTAATTTTTGTATTTTTAGTAGAGACGGGGTTTCACCATGTTAGCCAGGCTTGTCTTGAGCTCCTGACCTCAAGTGATCCTCCCACCTTGGCCTCCCAGAGTGCTGGGATTATAGGCATGAGCCACCACATCCAGCCACTACCCCATATTTCATCTGTTCAAGTAAAATATATTGTTTTTCTTCCGCATCTACTATGAGTGGATGATACACATTAATCACTATTGTTTGTGTTAAACAGTTTATTTGATTTACTACTCACGCTTTACTGAGGAAGTTTCTTTCAGTGCATCCTCCAGATTAAAATCATCAAAGTCCCCAGATCCTAAAAATTAAAAAAAAAAACATTAAACTATCTTTGCATAAAACAAAGTAATAATGAAATACCCTCTAGAAATGGTCATTTCTCTTTAGAAAGTGAAGGAATAACAAAAGATATTCTATGCAAATAGAGAAACCAAAAGTGAGTGGAGGTAACTATACTTATATCAGACAAAACAGAGGTCATTATTGTTAGCAAACTAACATAGGAACAGAAAACCAAATACCACATGTTCTCACTTATAAGTGGGAGCTAAGTGATGAGAATACATGGATACGTATAGGGGAACAAAACACACTGGGGTCTATTGGAGGGTGGAGGGTGGGAGGAGGCAGAAGATCAGGAAAAATAACCAGTGTGTACTAGGCTTAATACCTAGGTGAGGAAATAATCTGTACAACAAACCCCCATGATACAAGTTTACCTATATAATAAACCTGCACATGTATCCCTAAACTGAAAATAAAAGTAAAAAAAAAAAAAAGACTTTTAAAGTCAAAAACTGTAAAAAGAGACAAAGGAGGTCATTATATGCTAAAGGGATTGATATATTAAGAAAGTATAACAATTGTAAATATATACACATCCAACACTGAAGCACCTAAATATTTAGAGCAATTTTTTTTTTTTTTTGAGACAGAATTTCACTCTTGTTGCCCAGGCTGGAGTACAGTGATATGATCTCAGCTCACTGTAACCTCTGCCTCAGGGTTCAAGTGACTCTCCTTCCTCAGCCTCTCAAGTAGCTGGGATTACAGGCATGTGTCACCACACCCGGCTAATTTGTATTTTTAGTAGAGATGGGGTTTCTCCATGTCAATCAGGCTGGTCTCAAACTCCCAACCTCGAGATGATCCACCCACCTCAGCCTCCCAAAGTGCTGGGATTACAGGCGTGAGCCACCGTGCTCAGCCTATAGGACAAATAGCAATACGTAAACTGAACCAAGAAGAATGGGCCAAAACATCACATTGCTGATTTGTCCCCAGGAGGCTGAGCACGGTGGCTCACGCCTGTAATCCCAGCACTTTGGGAGGCTGAGGTGGGTGGATCATCTGAGGTTGGGAGTTTGAGACCAGCCTGACTGACATGGAGAAACCCCATCTCTACTAAAAATACAAAATTAGCCGGGTGTGGTGACACATGCCTGTAATCCCAGCTACTTGAGAGGCTGAGGAAGGAGAGTCACTCAAACCCTGAGGCAGAGGTTACAGTGAGCTGAGATCATATCACGTGTACTCCAGCCTGGGCAACAAGAGTGAAATTCTGTCTCAAAAAAAAAAAAAAAAAATTGCTCTAAATATTTAGGTGCTTCAGTGTTGGATGTGTATATATTTACAATTGTTATACTTTCTAATATATCAATCCCTTTAGCATATAATGACCTCCTTTGTCTCTTTTTACAGTTTTTGACTTTAAAAGTCTTTTTTTTTTTTTTTACTTTTATTTTCAGTTCAGGGATACATGTGCAGGTTTATTATATAGGTAAACTTGTATCATGGGGGTTTGTTGTACAGAATTATTTCCTCACCTAGGTATTAAGCCTAGTACACACTGGTTATTTTTCCTGATCTTCTGCCTCCTCCCCACCCCCCTCCACCCTCCAATAGACCCCAGTGTGTTTTGTTCCCTATACGTATCCATGTATTCTCATCACTTAGCTCCCACTTATAAGTGAGAACATGTGGTATTTGGTTTTCTGTTCCTATGTTAGTTTGCTAACAATAATGACCTCTGTTTTGTCTGATATAAGTATAGTTACCTCCACTCACTTTTGGTTTCTATTTGCATAAGAATATCTTTTGTTATTCCTTCACTTTCTAAAGAGAAATGACCATTTCTAGAGGGTAATTCATTATTACTTTGTTTTATGCAAAGATAGTTTAATGTTTTTTTTTTTAATTTTTAGGATCTGGGGACTTTGATGATTTTAATCTGGAGGATGCACTGAAAGAAACTTCCTCAGTAAAGCGTGAGTAGTAAATCAAATAAACTGTTTAACACAAACAATAGTGATTAATGTGTATCATCCACTCATAGTAGATGCGGGAAGAAAAACAATATATTTTACTTGATCAGATGAAATATGGGTAGTGGCTGGATGTGGTGGCTCATGCCTATAATCCCAGCACTTTGGGAAGCCAAGGTGGGAGGATCACTTGAGGTCAGGAGCTCAAGACAAGCCTGGCTAACATGGTGAAACCCCGTCTCTACTAAAAATACAAAAATTAGCTGGGTGTGGTAACACATGCTTGTAATCCCAGCTACTTGGGAAGCTGAGACAGGAGAATCACCTGAACCCAGGAGGTGGAGGTTGGAATGGTGGAGATCGTATCACTGCACTCCAGCCTGGATGACGAAGCAAGATCTCTGTCTCAAAAAAAAAAAAAAAAAAAAGAAAGAAAGAAAGAAAGAAATATGAGTAGTTATATTATTTAAAGTAAAATTTGAATATTTAAAATACTTTGTTGAGAATACCTAACAATGTGTAATAATCATTTTCTGCAGCTCAGGTCATAGCCCCTATTGGTGTGACGTATTAGCAGTGGCCTCCAAGGGCTGTCTTTTTTAACTCATAAAAAAAGGCACTTCGAAGTGAATAAAAAGATTCGTTTCTCCTTTTAGATTGATTTTATAATGCCTTTTTTTTTTTTTCTTGAGACAGGATCTTGCTCTGTTGCCCAAGCTGGAGTGCAGTGGCACCATCATAGCTTTACTGCAGTCATAAACTCCTAGGCTCAAGTGATCCTCCCATCCCAGCCTTCCGAGTAGCTGGAACTAATAGGTGTGTACTACCACACCTGGCTAATTTTTAAATTTTTTGTAGAGACAGGATCTCACTGTGTTGCCCAAGCTGGTCTTAAACTCCTGGCCTCAAGTGATTCTCCCACTTTGCCCTCCCAAAATGCTGAGACTATAAGCATTAGCCACACCTGGTTATGGCTTTTCTTGAAATGGAATCTGTGTAGTTTCTCAAATGCTAAGCTTTGTTATCAATTTTCCTTTTATTTATTTATTTTTTTCATTTTTTAACTTGTTTCGTTTCGACAGGTTATTGGAGAACATAAAACCTTAAACCATTCTGTTTTTTTTTTGTTTTTTTTTTTTTTTCTGATGCAGAGTCTCGCTTTGTTGCCCAGGCTGGAGTGCAGTGCACAATCTTGACTCACTGCAATCTCCGCCTTCCAGGTTCAAGCAATTCTCCTGCTTCAGCCTCCTGAGTAGCTGGGACTACAGGTGCACACCTGGATAACTTTTTGTATTTTAGTAGAGATGGGGTTTTGCCGTGTTGCCCAGGCTGGCCTCGAGCTCCTGAACTCAGGCAATCTGCGTGCCTCGGCCTCCCAAAGTGCTAGGATTACAGGCGTGAGCCACTGCGCCCGGCCTCCTTAAACCATTCTTTTAAAAAATGATAACTCCTTATAAAGTAAAGCCAAGGTCTCCCTTGACCCTCTCCCTTCTACTACGTGAGAACTACTATAGCCAGTTTGGGGCATGTTGATCCCAATTAGTTTTCAATGTTGTTATGTACATCTACAGATAGAAATTGTTTGGTGTTTTTTGTTTTGTTTTGTTTTGTTTTGTTTTTTAACGTTACATGTGTGAGGCTCTTTATTGTGTACTGAAGTCCTAAGAGAACATGTCTGTGTTGGTTTGTTCCAGCTGCCTTAGGAAAGTACTACAAACTGGATGGCTTAAAACAACAGAACTTTATTCTTTCACAGTTCTGGATGCTAGAAGTTCTACGTCAAGGTGTCGGTTGGGCCACATTCTCTCTGAAGGCTCTAGGAAAGAATATTTCCTTGCCTTTCTCCACTTCTGGTGGCTCTAGGTGTTCCTTGGTTTGTGGCTGCATCACTCCAATCTCTGCCTCTGTTGTCACATGGTGTTCCCCTTTCCATGTCTCTCTTCGTTCTCTTACAAAGATGCTTGTTATTGTGTTTAAGGCCCACCTGGATAATCCAGGATGATCTCATCTGGAGATCTTTCACTTAATTATATCTGCAGAGACCCTTTTTCCGAATAAGGAATATATATTTATAGATACATAATATATATACACATACATATATGCACACATGCACACACACACACACACTTTATTCATTTTAACCACTGCATGGTATACCACAGGATGCATTCAGTAAATGTCTGAGTGCCAGCTATGTATCAGTTACTGTTTTAGGCTTTGGGGCTTCAGCCATGAACAAATCACACACAAACCTGTGCCTTGTGGAGTCAGCGTTCCAGTGATGTGGATTTGGCCATGACCAGAATTGCCATTTCCTTACTGGAAGACACGTGGTTTATTTCCTTTTTATGTAATTATAAATAGGGCTACAGTGGACATTCTTGTCCATGTCCTTTGTGCCCAAGTGCAGTGTAACTGCTAGGACCAAAGATATGTGTGTTTTATATTATAAAAAACTGTGCCAAATTGTTTTCCAAAATGGATTTGCCATTATGCACTGTTCGTTGATGTTGTTATAATAGTACCTGTTTTCCCAGACCCACGCCAACGCTGAATTTTATTAATAAAAAATATTTTACCAATATGATGGACAAAATAACATCTTATTGCTTGTTATACATTCCCCTGATTATAGTCAAATGGAGCGTCATATATTTACTGGCCATTTGCATTTGTCTCTTTGGTAAATTGTTCACATCTCTCCATTTTTCTGCCAGATTGCTTGCCTTTTAAAAATGGGTTTATCAAGGTCTCTTTGTATTATATATTGAATTGAGAATGTCAAGGGCTTTGGAGTTAGACTTCTTGGGTCTAAACTCTACCTTTGCCACTTGTGAACTGTCACCTTGGGTAAGTCACCTCACTTGTCTGCACATCAGTTTCCTTATCTCTTACATGAAGATAATAAGAAGCCCTACCTACTAGGATCATTGTAAGGGTGACATAAGTGGAGCCACGTGAAGCACTCAGCATAGTCCTTGGAACCACTGACTGTGGCTAGGCCTCTGGTGTAAGAGTCAAGCAGACCTAAATCGAGGGACAGACTCAACGCAATTCTTGACAAAATCCCAGATGGATTTTTGGCAGATGTGGATAAGCTGACCCTAAAATTTATATGGAAATTCAAAGGACCCAGAATAGCCAAAGCTATCTTGAAAAACAAAAAGAAGATGGAGAACTTACACTTATAAATTGTAGCACTGACTACAGACCTACAATAATCAAGATAGTAGGCTACTGGCTAGAGATCAATGGAATAGAACTGAGAGTCTAGAAATAAACCTTTAGATCTATGGTCAGTTGATTTTTGACAAAGGCACCAAGACCTATTCAAAGTGAAAAGAACAGTCTCTTAAACACATAGTGCTTAGGACCATAGGATATCCACATGCAAAAGAATGAAGTCGGACCCTTACCTCAAACCATACACAAAAATTAGCTCCGAATTGATCATAGACCTAGAAGTATAAATCTCTTAAAAGTTAATTTTTGTGTACGATGTCAGGTAAGTGGTTCGGGCATTCTCAGGTCTTTCCTGAGTATTCATGCTGTCCTCTGCATGCAGGTGGCCTCTTAGATCCCCAGGAAAATGAATACACTTAATTTGTTAGTGGTGATGGTTTTAATGAAATCATTTAACATCTCCAAAACAAACAGAACCAAAAATAACAACAAACTTGGTAAGTATAAATAGATTTTCAATAAATTTGTTAACTTCTTGATGGGAACTTTTTAAATCTCAGCATATCATATCTCCAATTGACGGGAACTTTTCAATACATAAAATCCCTTTACGAGTTTTGCGCTGGCCCATCTGATCTTCCTCATCAGCACCCATCAGCCAGTGTGTCTGGGGGGACCCTAGAATGACCCATATGTGATATATATGGTTAAATGACAGCCCACAAGACCACATCATGCTGTCACCCCTTTTTCTATCGTAGCTTATGTTTCACATAACTGAAATTTCAAAGAGATAGGTCTCTCCACCTTACCTTGCTCCAGAGATTTATCTTGCACAGAATGTTCTTGTCTGCACGTTGTGCATTCCTCTGCTTGTTTTAAAAATCCCTGAACCACCTAGGCGAGAGATTGTATCGTACATGACCTTTATTTATTTATTTGCCAATGTTTTTGAGTGCTGGCTTGCTGCTAGGTGCTAGGCATAACAATATGGAAGAGGTCACTGCCCTCATGAATTGTTTTCTCTGGAAGGAGACATGCAGTACCTAAAATATTTTCAGATATTGCTGAGTACTCTCAACCAAATTCAGGAGGGTGATGAGATAGCAAGGGCCCCAGATTAGCGGCAGCTACTTTAGATTAAGTGGTGAAGTCACCTCTGAGGAGAGGTAATGTGCAAGGAAGTGAGGAAGGAGACTTTGAGGCCAAGAGATCAGTTGTAAGAGCTCTGAGGCAGAAAAGAGCCAGGCTTATTCTGTGGCCCCAAGGCAGCCTGCGTGACTAGAGTTTGGAGAATGTTGGAGAAAAAGACAGAGAAGTTGTAGGGGACAGATCATGCAGGATCTTACAGGGCACAGTGATGACCTTTTTTTTTTTTTTTTTTTTTTTTGAGACAGAGTCTTGCTCTGTTGCCCAGGCTGGAGTGCAATGGGGTGATCTCGGCTCACTGCAGCCTCTGCATCCCAGGTTCAGGCAATTCTCCTGCCTCAGCCTCCGAGTAGCTGGGACTACAGGCATGCGCGGCCATACTCAACTAATTCTTTGTATTTTTGGTAGAGACGAGGTTTCACCATGTTGGCCAGGATGGTCTTGGTCTCCTGACCTTGTGATCCACCCGCCTTGGCCTCCCAAAGTGCTGGGATTACAGGCGTGAGCCACTGTGCGCAGGCGAACCATTTTATTCTGAGCGTAAGGGCATTCATCAAGGATTTAAACAGCTTTACTGGTATATAGTTCATACGATTCACCCATTTCAAGTGTACAATCCAGTGGTTTCTAGTATATTCATAAGGTTGCACAACCATCACTAGTCTGTTTTAGAATATTTTTATTTCTTCAGAAAGAAACACTGTATTCTTTACCTGTCACTTCCCAATGCCCCAATTCTTCTTGTTTCCACCCCTCACCCCCAAGCAACCACTAATCTCTTTCTGTCTCCATGGACTTCCCTATTCTGAACATTTCCTATCAGTGGAATCATTCAATATGTGGACTTTATGTCTAGCTGCTTTCACTTAGTGTGATGTTTTCAAGGCTCATCCATGTTGCTTTCAGAGTCTCCCACCACTGCTGTCCATTTCTCCCTTTCCCTCTCTGTGTGTGATCATCTCATGGGAGAACAGACTTCTGATTCTGCCAAATAAAACGTCTTATGAATGTCCCCATTCCCTGAGAATACCATGGGCCCTGTATTAGTCCATTTGTGCCGCCATAAGAAAATGCCTTAGACTAGGTAATTTATAAAGAACAGAAATATATTACTCACAGCTCTGGAGGCTGGGAAGTCCAAGATCAAGGTGCTGGCATATGTAGTGTCCGGTGAGGGCTGCTTTCTGCTTCATAAATGGTGACTTCTAGCTGTGTTTTCACATGGCCGAAGGGGCAAAAGGGCTGCCTCCAGCCTCTTTATTGGGGCAGTAGTCCCATTTATGAGAATGGTGCCCTTTGTGACCTAGATCACCTCCCCAAAGTCCTCACCTGTTAACACTATCAGTATGGGGGTTAAGTTTCAACATGAATTTGGGGCTGGGTGGAGGGACATAAACATTCAGACCAAGCAGTTCCCGTTATTAAACCGCACCGGGGGAGCCCACCCTGTTTGTTCACTGTTTCAGTGCAGCACAATGTTACAGGTAATCACTCCTGGCGAAAGTGCCATATTGCAGGAAGCATTTGCTGAGCAGCTAAGAATTTTTTCTGAGTTTGTCATTTTGAGAAAGGCTTCACAGAAAAGGGTCTCTTTATTTTAGGATCTCACTGTTTTGATGAGGTTGACCTACTATTCTTAGTCCTTGATAAGTAGACTCTTCTCATCTCAATTACAAATGATAGAAATCCCATTTAAAGGCTTACAACAAGAAAATATGTAGTTAATAGTTTCTAAAAATGTACGTAAATCGAAGCTCTTGTCCTACATCAATGTAGGCTCGGGCTCGACAGAACAACTGATTCCACATGCAAGTAGGGACTGCCCTCTCTTGAATGGCACCTGCAGATCTTCAGAGAAACAAGACTTTTCCAGAAACTGGGCAGTGGCAGGGCAGAATTGCACGAGTAATCAAGACTGTGTGGAACTATGTGGTACAGTAATTAAGACTGTGTGGTACTGGCATCACATAGGTCAATGGAACAGAATTCAGAGTCTGAAAATAAACCTTTATATTTATGCTCAGTTAATTTTCTTAAGACAGATAATACTTTCACACAAGAGTTGTTTGAGTCATGCAAATTTTAAGCTAATATTTACATAAGTGACAATTGCTTTTCTGGAACTTGCTTAAATAATGATTTTAGTAATTCCTCTTTTGTATCTATATCATAATATAATTATACATAAATAAGCTCATTGAGACAAGTTGTACTCTTGCATTTTACTGGTACAAAGTCAAATGGAAATTAGAGATATAAAATTGTCTCTAAACTGATGATGCGGTAGGTTAAATATATACATACACACACACACACACACACACACGCAATGACTACAGGTTGTCACATGTGGTCCTCTTACCATAAATATCCATCCACTGGGGTGCGTGGTCTTCACATTGAGGTATGAGTTAGTGTACCCAAAATCTTCCTAAGGAGTAGTGTGCAAGACATTATCATTTTAAGAGAAAGACTTCCCATATTCTCAACTTCCAAATATAGTTTTTACTAAAACAGAATTGCAACAATCCCCTTGCTATGGTTTGAAGGTTTTTCCCCCTCCAAAATTCATGTTGAAATTTAATTCCCAATGTAGCAGTATTGACAGGCAAGGCCTTTTTTTAATTTTCTTTTTCTTTTTTTCTAAAAATGAGATAGGGTCTCACTGTGTTGCCTAGGCTAGACTCAAACTCCTAGGCTCAAGTGATCCTCGCACCTCAGCCTCCTGAAGAGACGATTGCGTCATGAGGGTTCTGCACTCAAGAATGAATTAACCCATTCATGGATTAATAGGTGAAGTGGATAGTAAGTTATCATGGGAGTGGGACTGGTGGCTTTATAAGAAGGGGAAAGAGAGACTTGAACTAGCAACCAGCCCCCCTTGGCGTGTGTGATGTCCTGTGCCACCTTGAGACTCTGCAGAGAGTCCCCACCTGCAAGAAGGCCCTCACTCACAAAATGTGACACCTCAACCTTGGATTTCTCAGCCTCTATGACTGTAAGAAATAAGTTCCTCCTTTCTTTAAAAATTACCCAGTTTCAGCTGGGCACAGTGGCTCATGCCTGTAATCCTAGCATTTTGGGAGGCTGAGGCAGGCAGATCACTTGAGGTCAGGAGTTAGAGACCTGCCTGGCCAACATGGTGAAACACCATCTCTACTAAAAATCAAAAATTAGCTGGGCATGGTGGCACATGTCTGTAATCCCAGCTACTTGGGAGGCTGAGGCAGAAGAATTGCTTGAACCTGGGTGGCGGAGGTTGCAGTGAGCAGAGATCATGCCACTGCACTCCAGCCTGAGTTACAGAGTGAGAATTCATCTCACAAATAAATAAATGAATAACCAACTAGTTTCAGGTATTCTGTTACAGGCAACAGAAAGACTAAGACATTGTATTAGTCCATTCTCATGCTGCTAATAAAGACATACCTGAGACTGGGTAATTTGTAAAGGAAAGAGATTTGACTCATAGTTCAGCATGGCTTGGGAGGCCTCAGGAAACTTATAATCATAGTGGAAAGAGAAGCAAACATGTCCTTCTTCACATGGCAGCAGCAAGGAGAAGTGCAGAGTGAAGGGGGAGAAAAGTTCCTTATAAAACTATCAAATCTTGTGAGAACTCACTATCACAAGAATAGCATGAAGGTAACCGTCCCCATGATTCAGTTACTTCCCACCAGGATCCCTCCCATGACACGTGGGGGATTATGAGAAGTACAATTCAAGATGAGATTTGGGTGGGAACATAGCCAAACGATACTAGGCATCCTTCTTAAAAAGATAATTTATTAGGCTGGGTGCCGTGGCCCATGCCTGTAATCCCAGCACTTTGGGAGGCCAAGGAGGGCGAATCACCTGAGGTCGGGAGTTCGAAACCAGCCTGACAAACATGGAGAAACCCCATCTCTACTAAAAATACAAAATTAGCCAGGTGTGGTGGTGCATGCCTGTAATCTCAGCTCCTCTGGAGGCTGAGGCAGGAGAATCACTTGAACCCAGGAGGCAGAGGTTGCGTAAGCCAAGGTCCCACCATTGCTCTCCAGCCTGGTCAACAAGAGCAAAACTCCATCTCGAATAATAATAATATTTTGAGGGCAAAATCATATAATGTAAAATTAACCATTTTATTTTTAAAATTTATTGTGTATATTTGAGGTGTATAACGTGATATTATGAGATACATATACAACTTGGTAGTGAAGCAAGTTAATATATCCATCATCTCACGTAATTACTATTTTTTGTCTGACAAGAACAGCAGTATTTCATTTAGCAAAAATTCTGAACACAATACAATGTTATTAACTATAGTCCTCATGTTTTACATTAGATCACTAAACTTGTTCATCTTATATACCAACTACTTTGTATCTTTTACCCTTCATTTAAAAGTGAGCAATTAAGTGGCATTTTAGGATATTCATAATGTTGTACAACCACCACCTCTATCCAGTTCCAAAACATTTCCATCACTTCACAGCAAAAATTCCTTACCCATCGAGCAGTTTCTCTCTATTCTTTTATCCCCCACAACCCCAAATAACCACCATTCTACTTTCTGTATCTATGAATTTATCCTGGATATTTTACATAGCTGTCTGAGCACCATTTGTTGAACTGGACAGTATGTAGACTTTTGTGTCTGGCTTCTTTTGTGTAGCATAATGTTTTGGAGGCACTTCCATATTTTAGCATGCATCAGTACATCATTTTCTTTCTTTGGCTAATTAATATTCCATTGTGTAGACATACCACAAGTTGTTTATACACTCATCAGTTAATAGACATTTGGTTGTTTCCACCTCTTGGCTTGTGAATAATGTTACTATGAAGATGCTCTATACACATATTTGTTTGAATACCTGTTTTAAATTCTTTTCGATATATACCTAGGAGTAGAATTTCTGGTTACTATGGTCATTCTGTTTAACTTTTTGAGGAACTGCCAAGTTGTTTTCCACAGTGGCTGAAGCATTTTACATTCCCGTCAGTATTGTATGAGGGTTCCAATTTATCTGCATCTTTACCAACTTGTTTTGTTTTTCTTTTTTAATTAAAGCCATCCTAGTGGGTGTGAGGTGGGACTTCATTGTGGTTTTCATTTGCATTTCCCTAAAGACTAATGACTAATGACGTCTTTATACATTTATCATATATATGATTTGGAAATTTTCTCCCATTTTGTATGTTGTCTTTTCACTTTTCTTGATAATGCCCTTAGATACACAAAAATTTTAAATTTTGATTAATGTCTAATTTATCTATTTTTTCTTTTGTTGCCCGTGCTTTGCATGTCATTGCTAAGTATCCATTTCCAAATCAAAGGTCATGAAGATTTAGCCATATATTTTCTTCTAAGAGTGGTTTTAGTTCTTATATTTAGATGTTTGGTCCATTTCGAAGTTAATTTTTGTATATGGTGAGAACTAGGGGTCCAGCTTCATTAGCATATGGTTATCCAGCTGTCTGAGCACCATTTGTTGAAAAGACTGTCCTTTCTCCATTGAATGGTGTTGACATCCTGTTGAAAATCAATTGACCATAAATATGAGGGTTTACTCTAGACCCTCAATCCTATAACATTGATCTATATCTGTATTGTTAAGCTAGTTCCACATGATTTTGGTTACTGTAGCTTTGTAGTAAGTTTTAAAATTAAGAGGTGTGACTCCTATTTTTCTCTTTTTTAAAAGATTGATTTGGCTATTTAGGGTCCTATGCAATTCCATATGGATATTAGGATTAGCTTGTCCATTTCTGCACAAAAGGCAATTGGTATTTTGATGGGGATTGCATAGGATCTGCAGATTAATTTGGGAAATACTGCCATTTTAACAGTATTGAGTCTTATAATCTATGGATGTAGGATTTCATTCCATTAATTTAGGTCTTTAATTTTTTAACAGTGTGTTGTAACTTTTAGTGTACATGTCTTTATACTTCCTTGGTTAAATTTATTTCCAACAATTTTATTCTTTTTATTACTATTATAAATGAAATTGTTTTCTTCTTGCTCTTTGTATTGATCATTGCTAGTGTGTAGAAATACAGCTTATTTTCATGCATTGATCTTATATCCTGAAACTTTGCTGAACTCATTAGCTCTAATAGTTTTTAAAAAAAAATGGTATGGATTCTTTAGGGTTTTCTATATATAAAATCATAGCATCTGTAAATAGAGATAGTTGGACTTCTTCCTTTCTAATCTCAAAGATTTTCTTTTCTTTTTCTTGACTAATTGCTCTTGTTAGAACTCCCATTACAATGTTGAATAGGAGTGGTAAGAGTGGACATCCTTGTCGTGTTGCTGATTGTAGGAAAAAAGCTTTTAGTCTTTCACCTTTAAGTATGCTTTCAGTTGCAGATTTTTCACAGATGCCCTTTATCAGGTTGAGTAAATTCTCTTTTATTTCTAGGAAGTTAACAGATGAGGCCAAAATAAACCATCTAAAGGCTTTTAAAAATCCAATAGAGTAAGCTCAATTATCATTAAAAAGCACATAGAGAGTGGACTCTGATGGAGTAAGCAGAACAAAATGGGAAATTATTTTCCATTACCAGTTTATTGAGTGGTTTTTTCTTTTATCATGAAATGGTGGTTGACTTTTGTTAAATGCCTTTCTGCATCTATGGAGGTAATCTAGTGTTTTTTTTCTCCTTTCATTCTATTAATATGGGATAGTATATTGATTGATTTTACTATGTTGATCTATTACATTCCTGAGATAAACCCCTCTTGGTCATGGTCAGTCCTAATATGGTGCTGGATTTGGTTTGCTAGTATTTTATTGAGGATTTTACGTCTACATTTATAGGGCTGAGATCCGTAGTTTTTGTGTGTATTTATCTGACTTTAGTATTAACATACTTTACTGGCCTATAGAATGAGTTAGGAAGTATTCCCTTTTCTTGGTTTGTTTATTTATTTGAAGAGTTTGAGATTAGTTGGTGTTGATTCTTCCTTAAATATTTGGTAGAATTCAGCAATTAAGACTTCTGGTTCCAGAATTTTATTTGTGGGAAGTTTTTTGATTACTGACTCAATCTCTTGCCATAAGTCTGGTCAGATTTTCTATTTCTTCCTGAGTCAGTTTAGGTAGTTGTGTTTTAATAGGAAGTTACCTGTTTCATCTAGGTTATTGAATTTATTTGGATTATAATTGTTCAAGATACTCCTTCATAATTTTTTATTTTTCTAAGGTTGGTAGTAATGTCCTCTCATTGCTGAAATTAGCCATTTTGGTCTTCTCTCTTTTTATCTTGGTAAGTCTGCTATAGTTTATCAGTTTTGTTGATCTTAAGAGAATTTTCTTATTTTGTTCTTTATTTTTCTCTTCTCTTTCATTTTATTTCTGCTATAATCTTTGGTGTCTTCTTCCTCTAACTGCTTTAGGTTTAGTTCGCTCTTCTTTTTCTAGTTACTCTTTAAAATTTTTACATAGATTTTATTTTATAATAATGAACTTAACTCTGCAATCCAGATAGACGTGGAGGGGAATAAGGAAAATATGGAACCCAAAGAGCTGCAGTAAGTGTACAAAGATTGTAGAATATTGAGAGCAAATGGGATGGAGGGGTGCTCTCTTGAGCTACAGAAGAAATAGTCTGGTAGTTAAGATAAAACAAGTCAAATTTATTAGATTTGTCCACTTTTGGCAATGGTGATCTCTTGTGGGTCTTGCCATTCCTGGGCTTAGAATGCTCCATGGCTTCTGTGACATTTATGGCCACTTTGACCTTGCCAAAGACCACATGCCTGCCATTCAACCGCTCAGTCTTGGCAGTAGAGATGAAAAACTTGGAACTATTTGTATTTGGTCTACCATTTGCTGTGGGCAAGATGCCAGGACCTGTATGCTACAGGTTGAAGTTCTCATCATCAAGTTTCTCCTGGTAGGTAGATTTGCCGCCAATACCATTATGGCATGTGAAGTCACCACCCTAACAAATAAAGCCTGGAACAATTCTGAGAAAGTAAGAACGCTTATAACCAAATCCTTTCTCTCCAGTGCTCAGAGCATGAAAGTTTCCTGCTGTCTTTGAAATTTGTCTGCAAACAGTTTGAAGGAGACCTGGCCCAAAGATTCACCCTCAACAGCAACAGTGTTGAAGAACATAGTGGACTTGACCAGGGTTGATGATGGCAGTATCTGCAAAGCCTTCTTTTTCTAGTTTATTAATGTGAAAGTTTGGGTTATCAATTTGAGAGCTTTCTTTTTTTAATGTAGGCATTTACAGCTATAAATTTCCCTCGGAGCACCGATTTCCCTCTGAGCACTTACGAACACTGATGTAGCACATAAGTTTTGGTATGTTGTCTTTTCATTTTCATTGATCTCAAAGTATTTCATAATTTCCCTTGTGATTTTTTTGACCTATTGGTTGTTTAGGTGTGTGCTCTTTTAATTTCCATATGACTGTGTATTTTCCAAATGCCCTTCTGTTACTGATCTCTACTTTCATCCTGTTGTGCTGAAGAACATAATTTGTATGGTTGCAGTCTTGTCAAGTTTATTGAGACTTATTTTGTAACCTTCACATGGTCTACCTTGAAGAATGTTTCACATGCTCTTGAGTAGAATGTGTATTCTGTTATTGGGTGGTGTGTTCTATAGGTGTCTGTTAGGTCTAGTTGGTTTGTAAAGTTGTACAAGTCATATATATATATATATCTTCTGCCTAATTGTTTCTTCTATGATTGAAAAGAAGATACTGTAATTTCCAACTATTATTGTTAAATCATCTATTCTCTTCAATTTTGTAATTTTTTTGCTTCATGTATTTTGGGGCTGTATTGTTAGGTGCATATATATTTAAAATTATGTCTTCCTCTTGGATTGATCCTTTCATCATTATAAATAATTATAAAATATCACTCTTTGACTCCATTAACAATTTTTGTTATAATATAAATCTTATCTGATATTAGTATAGCTACTCCAGGTCTCTTAAGGTTATTGTTTGCACAGTATATCTGCTTCCATCCTTTTACTTTCAACTTACGTTTTTTGGAGATGGGGTCTTGCTTTGTTGCCAAGGCTAGAGTGCAGTGGCTATTCACAGGCATGATCATAGTGCATTATAGCCTCAAACTTATGGCTTAAGGAATTTCCTCCCTGATACTCCCAAGTAGCTAGGACTACAGGCACACGCCACTACACCTGACCTCAACTTATTTCTATTTTTGCTGTTTGTTTTCTGAATAGTCAATAATTATTGAGTACTTGCTGTATACAAAGCTAAACCTGTTTTGCATTTATATTTCCCATTCCTTAAATCTTTTTCTTTGATATTTCCAATAGTGAGAATATATACAACATAGTGTTGATGTTTATGAAAAGAAACTATTGGAAAAACCTCATGCACATTGTATAATTCTTGTGAAAGTTATCCACAATTTTAAAGGAATATGGTTGAGCTCAAAGACCTAATATTTACAATAGTAACCACACTTATATAAAATATTATGTCTCTGTGTTGTAACCACTTTCAGTTTATGAAATACTCCCATATTCCACTAGGGAGGAATATCCCTTAGCAGGGATATCTATGTTTAAAGTGCCAGGTTGATAGTTCTGGAACCAAGGCTTGGAACCCTCAAGGATCATGCTCAGGCTGTGGAACTCCCTGGACCATGAGGTCATCTCCAGCAGATCTGGGCTTAAGACCAGGTTCACTAATCACCAGGTCATATGTGAGACCATGTCCACCTCACCACCTTCATCCTCCAAAGAAAAGTGAGAAGAAATCATCTCAAGTAAACCTATATCATTTTGTCATCCTTTTCAGTGTAATTCTCTGAAGCTCCTAGCTAGAGGGGCCTCAAGGACCAAGACAAGGATATTCTACTTACGATGTGACTTCCCCAAGTCATTAAGTAGTTGCTGTGTTTTGTTACTAAATGTGCTCCCCTTGCTGCTCCTCCCTCTCCCTTTTAGAGCCATGGGACCACACTACCACCACCACAACCAAGAGGCCAGCAGCCACCAGAGCTCCGGCAAATCCTCCAGGTAATGTGGCTGTCTTAAGGAGGGCAGTGAGGAAGGGCCCTCTGGAGTTCCCCCTATGGTAGCATCCGAGTAAACTACCTGTAGTTTTAAGCCCCATATGTGCAGAACCAACCAAGGCATCCATCTGAACCCTGGGTTTAACTTAATAGAGTGCATACCTGGCTGATCACTATGCCTTCTGTGTTTTTTATGAAAAGTCCTTCCTGGGAAACTTTCAAGAGGAAAATGCATTTGGACTTCTTCCCTTTTTTAGCCATTTCATTTTCCAAAATCAAGGAAAATGTAATTGTTTAGGTTTTATGAAGCCAATCAAGCATTTTCTTAGGCAGATGGAACCTTTTGGAATGGCATTTATTTTACAGTGTCATCTTTCAGTAAAGACTTTTGGGACTTGCTTCTTCTTAACAAGTCTTTCCTGTTGTCACTTGACCCTTTCTTCAGATGGTCATTTTACCATTTAGACATCTTCACTGATATAAAGAAAAACATGACTGTGTGGTTGGGATCCCAGTGATTGCTCCCATGCAGCAACTTGTTACCAGTACTCGGGGGGCACGATAATATGTTCTGTGCAGTAGAGAGCTACCTTTCTTCCGAAGAGACGGTGATGATCCAAGAGAGTCACTGCTGCTTTATGATTTGCCCTTACTTCTTCACATTTCCGCAATCAAAGGGGTGCTTCATGACCACATGACCTCTCCCTTTTGGTTTTCCTGTTTATGGACTCTATGTACCTGGTTTTGAATTTTGGGCTAATACCAACAATCAGTGAGTATATTGTTAAAATGCTCCAACTGCTGGCCTAAGCAAAGCATACCTAGGAATATAAATTAATTGAAAAACTGGTGGTATACTGCAAAGTCAGAAAGTAGTAACTTCTTCTATCCTGCAGATATTTTCGTTATCAATGTCTGTACACAGAATCCAATTCCAATATAAGTCTCTTTGTCTTAACCCATTGTTTGTACTGATCAGCTGAACCCATGGGTGTTTTGCTTATTTTGGAATCTTCTACTCAGTTGTTAATGAGTTGGCTGTTTCCTTTTATGTTTTGGGGCCCACTCAAGGTAATGCATTCGACTTGGCTGATGCTTTGGGTGATCGAGATGATGGCCGCAGCAAACCAGGTACGGGAGGAAGAGGTAAGTCCTTGCTGGTTGAAACTACTACAGGATTCTGTCTCATTAATCACAGCATCCCAAGCCAGAGCCAGTCTGGGCCTGGCAGAGCTGGAGGCACTTCAAGCCACTGGAGAACACTGTAACAGTAGTTCTCAAACATTTTTTATCTCAGGACTCCCCAAATCATTGAGCTGTTAAGAGATTTTGTTTATGTGGGTCATGTTCATCAATATTCGTTATCTTAGAATTTAAAACTGAAAGACTTTACTAATTAAAATGAACAACACTAAACTCATACATTTAACACAAATAACATTTTTATGAGAAATAACTATGCTTGGCAAGACAAAAACTTGTATTGAGGAGAATGGGCACGATGTTACATTTTTGCAGATTTCTCTCATGTCTTGCTGGATAGAAGCAGCTGGATTCTCACATGCACTTTACTCCATTGTGAGATGTTTTGTTTGAAGTATATGAAGGAAATCTGGCCTCACACCCACACGCAGTGGGGAAGAGAGGAATATTTTCACAGACTTTTCAGATCCTTGTGGATAATCTTCTCGGATAGGACACCAAAACTTGACCCCAGCAAAAGCCGGTTGTTTCTTATGGGTTAAGCTCAGTGTAGAGCATGGAACTAAGTGAACTTTCCACACTTGGTTCTGTGGGACTCTCTTATTCTTTTTAATGGATCTTTTACCCATTCATGGTTTTGTAACATTGCATGTTGGTCATTTGGAAAATATTAGTGCCTTGAGATTTTTCAAGCTTCCAAGTAATATCATGCATCATTGTGTAAAACTGAAAGTCATATTTGTTAATATCATCACTCTTCATCTGAAAAAAATATGTATTGGGGGAAACTGTTAAACTCACAATGGTAGAGAAGATGTTTTTGAAGTTCTAACTTTTCCTTAAATCTTATTATTGGCAACAAATACCATGAGTGGTTTTCTTTAAATTGACAGGCTCATTCATTCATTTTCAAGAAAACATCTGACAGATATTCAGGTTGGCAAACCATAGTTGGCTTAAAAAAATCTTTAAATATTTACTAACTACTCTTCAATTCACTTTTTCACAGAAAAATCTTCTTTGAGAGGAGTGGCTCATACCGCTGAGAATGGAAAATAATCACATGAGGTTTCTTTTTAATGTCAACTTTTGTGTTTCCTTGTGCCACATAAATGCTTGAAATGTACTTCCTGGTTTTCTGAGAGAAGTATTAAAGGCTTATGCTCTAATATAATTAAAAAATTTTCAACTTCCTTGTGTTACTTTTCCAGTGCTGCTGAACATACTATCATAAACTTAGCAGCTTAAAACAATGTCCAGTTATTTTCTACGTTTCCCCACACTGCTGAGAGTTCAGCCATTTTAAGTGTCAAAACTTTTTTGACAAAATGACCCTTGATTCTCAACTTTCTCTTTACCTACTTTTTAACAATTAAACTTTCATTTTTAGATAATCATAGATTCATGTGTAGTATAAGAAATAATAGAGAGGACCCCTTGTACCTTTCACCCAGTTTCCCCAAATAGCAACATCTTGAAAATTGTACTGTACTGTCACAGCCATATATTGAAATGGATATGCATTTATTCCAATTTCCTAGTTTTGTTTACACTCACACGTGTGTGTTCTCTGCAATTTTGTCACGTGTGTAGGTTTGTGTATCGATCATCACAGTCAGATAGAAACAGTTCCATAACCATAAGTATCCCATGATTCCGTTTTATAACCACACCCACCTTCCTACAGTTTAATTTCCCCTTCCCCATCCCTTTCCTAACCCCTAGCAACCATTGATCTGTTTTCCATTTGTAAAATGTTGTCATTTCATGACATTCAATTTTGGGGGAGGCAAAAAAAATTGTTCTTTCAAAATGTTATGTAAATGTAATTATAAAGTAGGCAACCCTTTGGAATTGGCACTTTTCATGTGTAATTCAGTTGGCATCCATTCACATTGTTGGGTGTATCAGTTGCACATTCGTTCTTATTGCTGAGGAGTATTCCATGGGATGGATGTATCACAGTTTGTTTACTTGATGTATTGAAGCCAATTTTTGGCTACTATGAACATGGCTGCTATAAACTCTCATGTATAGTATTTTTGTGTGAACACAGATTTTTCTTTCTTTATGAGTAAATGCCCAAGAGTGCATTGACTGGATCATATGGTAGTTACATGTTTAGTTTGATAAGAAATGATCAGTTTTCCAGGAAGGTTGTAATGTTTTGCGATCCCTAATGCATTGTGTGAGTGCCCTTTTCTCTGTATCTTCACCAGTATTTGGTGTTGTCACTATTTCCATTTTAGCCATTTTATAAGTATGTGGTAATATCTTATTGCGGTTTAGTTTGCATTTCTCTGGCTAATGGTATTGAACACCTTTTCATGCGTTTGTTTGCCATCTGCATATCCTATTCAGTGGAATGTCTGTTTATGTCTTTGGTCCATTTTCTTTTTTTTTTTTCCTTTTTTTTTTTACAGTCCGGAGGTCTTTTGTTTTTTTTAACACCTATTATACCATGAATTCATAGGGAAGAGGTTCCAGCAGCTCAGGCCCCTTCCCATTGGTTCTCACAAAGTGTGCTTCTCTGGTGGCGGGCTAATGCTTCAGCTGAACCCAGGTACCTTTCTCTTTGGCTTCTTTCTTTTCTGATCATTTTCCATCACGTGTTTCAAGAAGCTATCTCATCTCTTAGAGTACTTAATGTGTTCAATACGCATATTAATTCTCTTGGCAAGAATCTTGTCCTTGTTTGCAACAGTGGCAACAGCATGCTGGGTAACATTTCAGACACTTTCAGTTTTGCTATGGTAACATTTGTGGGGCATTCCTTTTTGAACAGTACCCATTCCCTTGATGTTTACAATATCACCTTTCTTACAACTCTCATATATACGTAGGCCAAAGGAACAACTCCATGTTTTCTAAAGGGACTAGAGAACATATATAGGGTGCCTCTCCCTCTCTTCTCTTTGTGTTCGTCATTTTCAACCAATTATGGAAGATGGCGGTTCTGGCCAAAAGGCCAGTTTCTAATCTGCTTTTGTTTTCCTTACCATTGAGTTCAAGAGTTCCTTAAATACTGTAGACATTTATCCTTAGTCAGATATATGGTTTACAAATATTTTCTTCTATTCTGTAGCTTGTCTTTTCATCCTCTTAACAGAGTTTTTGCAGAAGTTTTAAATTTTGATGATGTCCAGTTTGTCAGTTTTTTCTTTTATTGATTATACTTTTTTTCCCCCCAAGACAGAGTCTCACTCTGTTGCCCAGGCTGCAGTCCAGTGGCATGCCATGGTTCACTGCAGCCTTGACCTCCTGGGCTCAAGTGATCCTCCCACCTCAGCCTCCCGAGTAGCTGGGACTACAGTCACGCACCACCACACCTGGCTAATTTTTGTATATTTTGCAGAGATAGGGTCTTGCTATGTTGCCCAGGCTGGTCTTGAACTCTGGGCTCAAGCTGTCTACCCACCTTAGCCTCCCAAAGTGCTAGGATTACAGGCATGAGGTGCTACACTAGGCCTGGATCATCCTTTTGACGCCAAGTCTAAGAACTCTTTGCCTATAAATAGGTTTTATAGATTTGTCCTATTTTTTTTTTTTTCTGAAAGTTCACTTGCTTGCCTGTGAAATGTCTAATTGTTCTAGGACCATTTGTTAAAAAAACTATCTGCCCATTCAATTGCTTTCGAGCCTTAAAAAAAATAATTTGGAATATAACTGTTTTTGTTGCACTTGGTATCCTTATATTTTGTTGAGGATTTTTACATCTGTGTTACTAAGAGAAATAGGTTTGTAGATTTTCTTGTGATGTCTTTGTCTGGTTTTGATATCAGTGCACTACTGATCTCACTGGATCATTTAGGTAGTGTGGTCTCTTCTTATTTTCTGGAAAAGTTATTGGAAGAATTGCTGTTAATTATTTAAATACTTTATAGAATTTATCAGTAAAGGCATATGATTCTGGGCTTTTCTTTTTGGTAATTTTTATATTATTCTATCTACTATAGGTCTATTCAGATTTTCTATTTCCTTTTTAAAATTTTTATTATTTTTTTTGATGCTCTACACCTTCAGAGAATCTTCTCTAGTAATAAACTATAGAAATGACCCCGAAAGTAGAATCTTAAGTCTCTTTATTGCAGTCACCTTCATGGGTGTGAAGTGGTGTCTTATTGTGGTTTTGATGTGCATTTCCCTAATGCTAATAAAATCAAGCATCTTTTCATGTGCTTTATTGAATATTGCTTATGTTTTTTGGAGGAATGTCTATTCAAATCCTTTGTCCATTTTAAATTGGGTTATTGTATTTTTATTGGTGAATTTTAGTTTTATTTTTATTTTGTTTTATTTAATTTAATAGAGAGACAGGGTCTCACCATGTTGCCCAGGCTGATATCAACTCCTGGACTCAGATGATCCTCCTACCTCGGCCTCCCAAAGTGTTGGAGTTACAGGCATGAGCCACCATGCCTGGCCAGATTTTCTATTTCTTCTTGGGTCAGCTTCAGTAGTTTGTATCTTTCTAGGAGTTTGTCCATTTCATCTAGACCATCCAATTTATTGGCATGCTTTTGTCAATGATATTCCCTTAAAATCCTTTTTATTTCTATTAGGTCATTAGTGATATCCTCTCTTTCATTTCTCATTTCAGTAATGAGTCCTCTCTTTTCTTTGTCAGTTTTGCTAAAGATTTGTCAATTTTGTTGATCTTTTCAAAACCATCTTTTGTTGTTATAGACTTTATTGTTCTTCTATTTATTTCATTCTGTTTCTACTTTCATATTTTTTTCTTCACTCTCATCTTTTTTTCTTCCTTCTGCTTGCTCTGTGTTTGGTTTCCATTTTCTGGTTTCTAAGGTGAAAGTTTAGGCTATCTGATTACAAATCTTTCTTCTTTTTTAATATAGGCCTTTACTGTAGTACATTTGCTTCTAAATATGACTGTTGCTGTATCTCATAAGTTTTGGTGGATTGTGTTTTTGTTTATGTTCTTCTCAAAGTATCTTTAAAATTTCCCTTCTCATATCTTATTCAATCTGTTGGTAATTTTGGTAGTGTGTTGTTTAGTTTCCACATATTTGTGAATTTCCCCTAATTCATTTCTGTCATTGATTTCCAGTTATGAATGGAGAGCATACTTTGTTTGATTTTAATCCTTTTAAATCTATTAAGGCTTGTTTTGCAGCATATCAGAAGGTTTATCCAGGAGAATGTTCCCAGTGCATTTGAGAGGAATGCAAATTCTGCCATTGTTGGGTGGAATGTTTTCTATATGTCACTTCAATTTTGATGGTTATTGTGTTGGTCAGTTGTACATCTTTGCTGAATTTTTTGTCCAGTAATCCAAGTAATTGATGGCAATAAGGTATTGAATTTTCCCCCACGATAATTATGGATTTGTTTGTTTCTCCCTTTGGCTCTATCAACTTTCATTTCATGTATTTTGAGTCTCTGTTTTTTTGATACATTCATATTTGGAATCATTATGTCTTCCTAGTGGATTGATTCTTTTATCATGTATTATGTTACTCTTTTTGTCTAATATTTTCCTGCCTATGACATCTCATTTATCTGATATTAATATAACCACTCCCACTTTCTCTTTTTTTGATTAATGTTCAAATGCACATTTAGACATCAAAATTGGAAAGTTGTCGTTTAAGGTTAAGTAATATCAATGAACTTTCCCTATTCATTTCTGCTGATCCCCATTGGTTTATTTTACCTTATGAATGGATCTTTTGTCCATTCAGAATTTTGTAATATCCTGTGCACGTTGTTGGGAAAATGTTGATGCCCTGAGTGAGTTCTGTTGTTTCTAAATGATGACACTTTTCCTTATCCAATACTCAAAACTCATGTTTGTTAATATCACCACCAGGCTCATGGTTGAGCTCTAATAAAATTATTTTTCTGCTCTTTGATATTTATTTTGTATTGCTTTAGAATATGTTACCATAAATTTAGCAAGTTAAAACAGTATTCATTCACTCTCATAATTTCCCTGGGTCAGGAGTATGGCTCCTCTGCTCAGTGTCTTCTACGAGGTTGCAATTCAGATGTCATCTGGGCTAGGGTCTTGTCTGAAGTTTGATGTTATATTACTTCATATTGCTTTTGTAATGAATTACCACAAACTTGGTTGCTTAAACAACACAAACTTGTTATTTTATAATCATTGAGGTTAGAAATCCAAAATTGGGACTTCCTGGGCTGAAGTCAACATGCTAACAGGGCTGCATGCCTTTTGGAGACTCTGGAAGAGAATCTATTTCCTTGCCTTTCCTGCTTATAGGGGCCACCTACATTTCTTGGCTTGTGGTTACTTCCTTCATCTTCAAAGTCAGCAGTGGGGCATCTTGAAAGCTCTCTCTGATGCTTACCTTTGCTTCCATCATCGTATCTCCTTCTCTGACTGTCTTGCTCTTCCTTTCCCTTATAGGGATTAATGATTTTGCTGGCCTCACCTGGATAATTCAGGATAATCATAGAGCTTGTGGCTGCTTCCTTCTTATGGTTGGCAAGAGTGAGAATTTCTGCTGCCTGAAGTGTCATCTCAGGAAAGGCGTAAAACCCCTCTTTTCAAGGCTGTACTGGGTTATGTTAGAATCACCCAGAAAGTCTCCCTTTGAGTAATTCAAAGTCACCAAATGGGCATCTTAAGTACATCTGCAAAATCTCTTTACTTCTGCTATGTCATAATCTGATCACAGCAGTGATATCCAGCCTATTCTTGGGTCCCTCCCATGCTCATGAGTGAGGATTATACAGAGTGTATACATTGGGGGTGGGAATTTTGACAACCATCTTAGAATCTCTGTCTAGCATGTCTATCTAGGACATGCTTAAGTGAAATTGGCATTCTCTTTCAACTGCCATTGTATAGTGGTGAAGAATCTGATGACTTATAGTGCCATTTAGTGCCACTGCCTTGGTTCATGCTAAGGGCCAGCAGCTTTACTCACTGTTGCTTTTGTACCACAGCGCAAGTGCCAACCCCATAAAAGCATGATTATAAAAATAGTTATGACTCTGTGGAGCCCAGGGGTCTTTGAAACACTCTTTGAGAACAACCATTTGTGGAGATGACCTTACACAGTCATGTGGCATCAGTATGTTTTCATTCGGGTCGGTGATCTCTTCAATATCAATGTACAGTAAGCAGGTATTGTGGTGGTGCAGCAGGCAGGAAGGTTGCTTTAGTTGTCTTTTGTTGTATCAAGCTATACCTTTTCAGTTTTACTTCTGTAGAAAGTAATATAAATTAATTCAACCTTTTGAGAGGGCAGTTTAGTAAAATCTTTGAATGGGCAGTTCTACTTCAAAGCATTTTCCCTCTAGGTATACGTATGCATGTGTGCAGAGGTACATTTGAAATGCTGTTTGTGACTTTCTTGTGTTTTGTACCAGCCAAAAATTAAACACCCTTAAATCCCACTAGTGAAATACACAAATTCTAAACCATTCATACTCTGAAGCCATTATGAAAAATAAGGTAGAGCTCTGGAACTGACATGAAAAAGGCAAGTCACAGAACAAGATGTATGTAGTATGAATCAATTTCTATCAAATATAAGTGGATGTGAGCACAGACACACAGGCCTGCAGGCAGATCTGAAAAGGTACAGAGCAGCCCCCCTCTTGGGATAGATTTGAGCCTGGCTTTTTTTCTTACAATTCTATACCTTTAGGTATTTTTTATATTGAGCGTGTGTTTCCTTTAAAATAAAATTAAACTTTAAAAATTAAAGTGATCTTTACTAATGAGGAATAACTCTAGATGAGAACTGGAGAAACCTTTCCCCCTCATTGTTCAGAAGAGAGGGACTTGTCCAAGGTCGTGCTGCAAGCCAGCAGCATGACTGGCCTGAAGTGCAGGGATCCTGGCTTTACCTTGGGCACCTTTTCTTCTATAGCATGTTGCCATGAGAAGTGTCTGCATAGAGAAGGTACTGATGACCCCAAAGACAAGTTTAGGGTCAGATGGTGCACCTTGGCCACAGAAACCCTGGAAAAAGCCTCTCATTTCATCAACAGGTTATTAACCTGTCCCAAACACTGGTTGGAATACCTGAAAATCAAAAGTACAAGCTTTGACATGTACCTACTGGTCTTGCTTGGCAGCTCTCCTACTGAATGGAAGATTAGATCTAAAAATCTAGAAAGTGGAAAAGGGACTTGTCTTTAAGAGGTAAGCACAGTACAATAACAGAAAAGCTATAACCTCAGGGCCCCAAGAAAGGAAGTATTATGTATACTCATGTCACAGTGACAGAACTGTATTATTTGCTCTGTAAAGATTTGCTATCTGGAAGGTTATCAGTGTTACACAAACCACTGGGCGTAGGAAGGAACAAGCTCTAGTTATCTGGGAAATTGCCTGTATACCATCTCATTCCTAGATGTTCTTATCCAGTGCCATTTTTTTTTTTTTTTAAGGCAGAGTTTCGCTCTTGTTGCCCAGGCTGGAGTACAATGGCACAGTCTCGGTTCACAGCAACCTCTGCCTCCTGGGTTCAAGCAATTCTCCTGCCTCAGCCTCCCAAGTATCTGAGATTACAGGCTCCCACCAGCACGCCCGGCTAATTTTTGTGTTTTTAGTAGAGACGGGGTTTCATCATGTTGGCCAGGCTGGTCTCAAACTCCTGACCTCAGGTAATCCGCCCGCCTCGGCCTCCCAAAGCGCTGGGATTACAGGCTTGAGCCACCATGCCTGGTCTTCCACTGCCATTTTTCCAAAGTCAGATCTACATGATTTGTTCTTTAGTTTTTGGTGTCAATAATAGATATTCCTGAGTCCCTGCAGACCGGCCATTTACGTGTCAGACCATTTTTTGTATCAGAAATTACCTTGATAAGCCTGGGCAACGTAGCAAGACCCTGTCTCTACAAAAGATGAAAAACGTAGCTGGGCCTAGTGGTGCATACCTGTAGTCCCAGCTGCTCAGCAAGCTGAGGTGGGAGAATCACTTGAGCCTGGGAGTTCTACACTGTAGTGAGCTATGATTGTGCCACTGCACTGCAGCCTGGGTGACAGAGTGAAACCCAGTCTCAGAAAACACAAAATTACCTTGATGCTCAAATCACGGTCATTTGACTTTTAATTTTGAGGTAATTGTAAATTCACATGAAGTTGTAAGAAATAATAGACAGAGATCTCATGCACCCTATACCCAGTTTTTCCCAGTGGTAACATCCTGCAAAACTGTAGTTGTAGATTACAACCAAGATATTGACATTGATATAGTCTAGTGATCCTATTCAAATTTCCTCAGTTTTCCTTATGCTGAGTATGTGTGTGTTTGCTTCTATGCAGTTTTATCACTTCTGTGTATATGTGTATCTACTATGACAATCTAGACAGAACTATTTCATCACCACAAAGATCCCTCTTGTTGCCCTTTTATAAACACAGACACCCCCTCTTGCCATCCATTCCTTGCCTGTCTCTTAACCCCTGACAACCATTAATCTGTTCTCCATCTGTAGCATTTCTCAATTTCAAAAATGGAATCATATGGTATGTACTATTTGGGGGACTGGCTTTTTTCACTCAGTGTAATTCCCTTGAGATTTATCCGAGTCATGGCATATATCAGTAATTTGTTGCATTTCCTTGCTGAACAGTATTTCGTGGTGTGGATGTACCACAGTTTGTTTAACCATTCACTTTTTGAAGGTCATCTGGCTTGCTTCAAAAACAGAAGGTCATCTGTTTTTGACTATTGTAAGCATTTATACACAGATTTTTATGTGAATATGAGTCTTCATTTCTGTGGGATATATGCTAAGTTCTGTGAGTGCTAGGCTGTATAGTGGTTATAGGTTTAGTTTGTTAAGACATTACCAACATATTTTTTTGGTGACAACATTCAAGATCTACTCTCTTGGCAATTTTTGAGTATATAATATATTATTATTAGCTATAGTCATCCTGCTCTGTAATAAATCTCCAGACTTATTCTGTCTAAGTGAGGCTTTGCACCCTTTGACCAGCTATTCCCTACCCCAGCCCCTGGCCACCAACATTCTGCTCTATGCTTCTGTGAGTTCAGTTTCTTTTTTTTCTAATGTTCTTTGAGTTAGTTGTAAAGCTAGATTGTTTATTTAAGATCTTTGTTTTCTGTTTAGGTTGGCATTTATTGCTGTAAAGTTCTCTCCAGGACTGCTTTTGCTGCATCTCATAAGTTTTGGTATGTTGTGTTTCTATTTTTATTTGTCTCAAGAATTTTTCTGAGTTTCCTTTTGATTTCTTCTTTGAACCGTTGGTTGTTCAGGAGAATGTTTAATTTCCACACATCTGTGAATTTTCCAATTTTCTGTTAACTTCTAGTTTTGTATTATTTTGGGTGGAAAAGACACTTGATATGATTTCAATCTTGTTAAATTTACTAAGACCTTTTCTGTGACTTAATATGTGACCTGTCTTGGAGAATGTTCCATGTGTGCTTGAAAAGAATGTGTATTCTGCTGCTGTTGGATAGCATGTTCTGTATATGTCTGTTAGGTCCATTTGGTCTAAGTGTGGTCCTGGCCTACTGTTTCCTTACTGATATTTCTGTCTGGATGACCTGGCAGAAAATGGGATCTTTTCATCTTCTTAACCAGGTCTTTTACAGAGGAAATGTTTTCATTTTTACAAGGTCCAATGTATCAATTTTTCTTTTTATGGAATGTGGTTTTGTTGTCAATAGTATGAACTCTTTACCAAGCTCAGTCCCAAATATTTTTCTCTATATTTTCTTTTAAAGTTTCATAACTTTATATTTAAGCAAAGATAATCATCCATTTTGAGCTCATTTTTAATAAGGTACGAGAATTAAGTTGAAATTCATTATTTTTACCTATAGATGTCCAGTTACTCCAGCACCATTTCTTCAAAAGACTATGCTTTATCAAATTGCTTTTGTACCTTTATCAAGAATCACTTGAGTGTATTTGGGGTCTTTTTGGGCTCTTCATTCTGTTCAATTGATTTATGTGTCTATCCATTAGCTCTGACACTGTCCCGATTACTATAACTATAAATTCAGCTTTAATATTGGTTAGAGTGATTTGTTCTACATTTTTCTGCTTTGTCAAGTTCTTTTAAGGCTCTCCTAGGGCCTGTGCCTTTCCATATAATTTTAGATTAAGTCTGTTTCTGCCTAGTCTAGAAAAAGCTTACTGGGATTATAACGGGACGTCTGTTAAACATGTAGATCCGTTTTGGGAGAGTTAACGTTTTTACTTTGTGGAGTCTTCTAATCCATGAATACAGTATGTCTCTCAACTGATTTATGTCTTCTTTGATGTCTTTTCTTTAGAACACTGTAATTTTCAGTATAGAGGTCTTGAACATGATTAAGTGTATGTTTAAATATTTTATTTTCTTTTTTTTTTGAGACTGGGTCTTGCTCTGCTGCCCAGGCTGGAGTGAGGTGGTGTGATCTTGGCTCACTGCAGCCTCCACCTCCCCGGCTCAAGCAAGAGTCTCCCACCTCAGCCTCCCAAGTAGCTGGGACTATAGGCACATACTACCACACCTGGCCAATTTTTATAATTTTAGTAAAGATGGGGTTTCACCATGTTGCCCAGGCTGATCTCAGACTCCTGAGCCCAGATGATCTGCCTGCCTTGGCCTCTTAAAGTGCTGGGATTACAGGCGTGAGCCACCACCCCATCCTAAATATTTGCTTTGGAGCAATTGTGGATGGCAGTGTCTTTTTAATTTTGGATTTAATATGTTCACTGCTATTACATGTGAATGATGTTGATCTTGTATCCCAAGACCTTGCTGAACTCACTTATTAAGTCTAGGAATTTTTTTGTAAATTTCTTGTAATTTTCTATATACATGATCATGTCATCTGCAAGTAGAGACATATATAGTCCTTCCTTTCCAATCTGTATATGTTTTTTCATATTGCAATGCTACAAGTACTATGTTAAGTAAGAGTGGTAAGAGTGATGTCCTTGCTCCATTCCAGACCTTAGAGAAAGAGCATTCAGTCTTTCACCATTAACTTCTGACGATAGCTATAGGTGTTTTTTAGATATTCTTTATGAAGTTGAGATAATTCCCCTTTATTTCTAATTTGCTGAAAGTATTTTTGTTTTCCATAAATGGGTGTTAGATTTTTTCATGTCCATTTGATACATGGTTTGTCTTCTTTGGCTTGTTGACAGGGTTGATTTTCAAATATTGGATCCAGCTTGCCCAACTGGAATAAATTCCATTTTTCATGCTGTGTAATTCTCTTTATACATTCTATTCTGTTTGCTATTATTTTGTTGAAGATTTGGATGTAAATTGACGAGAGACATTAGTCCATAGAGTTTTTTTTAATACTGTCTTGATATGGTTTGGCTCTGTGTCCCACCCAAATCTCATCTCGAATTGTAATCCCCAGGTGCCAAGGGAGGGACCTGGTGGAAGGTGATTGGATCGTAGGGATAGTTTCCCATGCCGTTCTCATGGTAGTGAGTGAGTTCTTATGAGAGCTGATGATGTTTAAAGTGTTTGGCAATTCCTGCTTCGCTCCTCTCTTTCTCCTGCCACCTTGTGAAGAAGATGCCTGCCTCCGTTTGCCTTTCACTATGATTGTAAGTTTTCTGAGGCCTCCTCTAGCCATGCAGAACTTTAGGTCAATTAAACGTCTTTTCTTTATAAATTACCCCATCTCAGGCAGTATCTTTATAGCAGTGTGAAACAGACTAATACAGGTCTTTATCTGTGTTTGTTACAGGGGTAATACTGGCTTTACAAAATGAATGGGGAATTATATCCTCCTGTCTCCTTTCTGGAAGAGATTGTATACAATTGGTGTTAATTCCTTTTTAAATGTTTGATAGAATTCTCCAGGGAAATCACCAAGTCCTGGAGATTTCTTTTTTAGGAGATTTTAAATTGAATTAATTAATGGTTATAGGAATACTTAGGTTGTGTACTTCATCTAGGTTGAGTTTTTTAATATTGTGGTAAGTATACATATAAAATTTACCATTTTAATCATTTTTAAGTGTATGATTCAGTGGCATTCAGTAGACATTTGCCCCTCCTTTAGTATTTGCTGGGCATTGGTTCTGGGACCCCCTGCAGATACCAGAATCCTTGGATGCTCAATTCTCTGATATAAAATGGCATAGTATATACGTATAACCTACACATATCCTCCCATATACTTTAAATCATTTCCAGATTACTTATAATATCTAATACAATATGTAAATAATTATACTGTATTTTAAGAATTTATATTGTTTTTATATTTGTATTTTTTTTGTTTTTTGTTTTTTGAATATTTTGATCCATGGTTGGTCAAGCACATGGTTGGTTCTGGATGTGGAACCTGCAGATACAGAGGATCAGCTGTATTCACAGTGTTGTGCGGCTATTCCCATGATCATTTCCAAAAGTTTTTCATCAGCCCAGTTAGAAACCCTATACCCATACAATAGTAACTCCTAATTCCTCCTTACCCCTAGCCCCTGGTAACCTCTATTGTACTTTCTGTCTCTAAAAATTTGCCCATTCTAGGTACCTCTTATAAGTGGAATTGCACAATATTTGTTCTTTTATGTCTGGTTTGTTTCACTTAATGTAATGTTTTCCAGGTTTATCCATGTTGCAGCATGTACCAGAATTTCTTTTTTTAAAGGCTGAATAATACTGCACTGTATGTATATACCATATTTTGTTTATTCATTCATATGTTGATGGACATTTGTGTTGTTTCCACATTTTGGCTGTTGTGAATAATGCTGTTATGAACATTGGCATACAGATACCTGTTAGATTCTCTGCTTTCAATTCATTTGGGTATGGACCTACAAGTGGAATTGCTGGATCATATGGTAGCTCTGTTTCACATTTTGAGGAAGTGCTAAACCCTTTTCCACAGCAGCTGCACCATTTTACATTCCTACCAGCAATATACCAGGGTTCAGTTGCTTCATGTCCTCACCAATAATTGCAATGTTTCATTTTTCTTTTAACGATAGCCATCCTAATGGGTGTGAACCGGTATCTCGTTGCAGTTTTTATTTGCATATCCCTAATGACTAGTGATGCTGAGCAGCTTTTCATGTGCTTATTGGTCACTTGTAGATCTTCTGTGAGATATGTCTATTCAAGTCCTTTGCCCATTTTAAAACCCTTTTTTGTTTGTTTGTTTGTTTTGTTTTTTGAGACAGGGTCTTGCTTTGTCGCCCAGTTTGGAGTGCAGTGGTGTGATCTCAGCTTACTGCAACCTTCATCTCCTGGACTCAAGCAATAGTCCTACCTCAGCCTCCCGAGGAGGTGGGACTACAGGTGTGCCACCACACCTGTCTAATTTTTGTGGGGTTTTTTTTTGGTAGGGATGGGGTTTCACCATGTTGCCCAGGCTGGTCTTGAACTTCTGGACTCAAGCATTCTACCCACCTCAGCCTCCTAAGGTTCTGGGATTACAAGTATGAGCCACTGTGCCTAGCCTTAAAATCAAGGTTTTTGTTGTTGTTGAGTTGCATAACTTCTTTATGTAGTGTGGATATTAATCCCTTATTGGATGTAAGATTTGTAAGTATTTTCTTGCATTCTTGTGAGTTATCTTTTTACTTTCTTGATGGTATCCTTTGATGCATAAAAGTTTTTAATTTTAGGCTGGGCACGGTGGCTCACACCTATAACCCCAGCACTTTGGGATGCCAAGACAGGTGGATGGCTTGAGCCCAGGAGTTGAGACCAGCCTCGCCAACATGGTGAAGCCCTGCCTGTAGAAAAAATACAATTTTTTTGTTGTTGTTGTTGTTGTTGTAAGCCTTAATAAATCCAAGCTTTTATTATTGTTATGAAGTCTTGAAAATGGTTAGGCAAAGAGAAAGGTCACACATGTTCTGTAAACATTTTTTTTTTTTTTTAGCCAGTAGCATAGTCATTTATTAACATTATCAAATAGTATGTACTGTACATTGTGGTATGTGCTATACTTTTTTTTTTAATATATATATTTTTTATTGCATTTTAGGTTTTGGGGTACATGTGAAGAACATGCAAGATTGTTGCATAGGTACACACATGGCAGTGTGATTTGCTGCCTTCCTCCCCAATTAGCTGGGCATGGTGGTGCACGCCTGAGTTGCAGCTACTCAGGAGGCTTAGATAAGAGAACCACTTGAGTGTGGAAGGCAGAGGTTGCAGTGAGTGGCATGATTGTGCCACTGTGCTCCAGTCTGGGTGACAGAGTGAGACTCTGTCTCAAAAAAGTTTTAAATTTTGATGAAGATCAAATTATTTTGTTGTTGTTGTTGATGTTGCCTGTGCTTTTAGTGTCATATTCAGGAAATCATCATCAAATCCAGTGTCATGAAGCTTTTTCGTAATGTTTTCTCCTGAGAGTTTTATAGTGTTAGCTCTTATATTTAGGTCTTTGAACTATTTCTTTTTTTATGCCACCATGTCTAAGAATCTTCTATCTATTTTGAGTTAATTTTTGTATATAGTATAGGTTGGGGTCCAATGTCATTTCTTTGCATGTGGATATCCAATTTTCCCAGCACCATTTGTTGAAAAGACTTCTTTCTGCCGTCAAATGGTCTTAACATACTTGTCGAGAATCTAGTGACTATATATGCAAGAGTTTATTTCTGGGCTTGCTATCTTTCTTCCTTCCTCCTTTCCTTTCTCTTTTCCTTTCCTTTCTTCTCTTTCCCTTCCTTCCCTTGTTCCCTCCATTTCTTTCTTTATTTTATTGATTGATTGATTGAGACAGGGTCTCACTCTGTCATCCAGGCTGGAATGCAGTGGTGTGATCATGGCTCACTGCAGCCTCCACCTGGGCTCAAGCGATCTTTTCATCTCAGCCTCTCAAGTAGCTGCAACCACAGGCGTATGCCACCATGCCTGGCTAATTTTTCATATTTTTTGTAGAGATAGGATTTCACAATGTCGCCAGGCTGGTCTCAAACTCCTGAGCTGAAACAATCCACCTGCCTCAGCCTGCCAAAGTGCTGAGATTACAGGCTTGAGCCACTGCACCTGGCCTATTTCTGGACTTCCCATTTATTTCATGGTTTTTATGTCTATTCTTGATGTCAGTACCACACGTGTTGTGATATCTGTAGTTTTAAAATCAATAAGTGTGAATCTTTTATGTTCTTTTTCTAGATTGTTTTGGCGATTTTGAGGTTCTTTGAAATTCCATATAAATTTTAGGATTATTTTGTCTATTTATGCAAAAAATGTCATTGGATTTTGGTAGGGATTGCATTGAATATGTAGATTGCTTTAGATAGTATACATTGTCATTTTAACAATTAGTGTCTTCTAATCCATGAACACAGGATTAGGTTGTATTTATAGTTGGTGGTTTTTGAGAAACTGGTCCATTTCTTCCAAGTTGTCAAATATGTGAGCTAAAAAAAGTTCATATATAATTTCATTATTATTCTTTTAATGTCTACAAGATCTATAATGTCCCATTTCAGTCCTTTTATTGGCATGGCATCCTTTTCAACTTTTATGTTTGTTAGTAACACTAGAGGTTTATCCCTTTTTACTATATAAATAAGCTTTTGGTTTTATTGATTTTTTTTTTAGTATTGCATTCCTATTTTCAATTTCATGGATGTCTGCTCTTTCTGTTTATTATTTCCGTCTGCTTCTTTGGTTTTGTTTTTCTAGTATCTAGCTAGCTTCTGTTTCTAGCATCTTGAATTAGTAACTTAGATTATTGATTTGAGGCCTTTCTTCATACCTAACTTAAGCATGCAGTGCTATAAACTTCTCTCTGAGCATTGCTTTAGCTGTGTCCCACATATTTTGCTATGTTGTGTTTTCATTTTCACAGTTATATGTATTTTTAAAATTTTCCTTTGAAACTTTTTCTTTGACTCCTGTTTTATTTAGAAGTATGTTGTTTAATATCTAAGTGTTTAGAGATTTTCTTGTTTTCTATTGTTTCTTCTCTGTTTCTAATTTGAATTAATTATAATCTATGATACCTCTCTGTATAATTTCAATACTTTTAAGTTTGTTGAAGTTTATTTCCTGGTTCAGGATATGATCTCAGGTGAATATTCTGTGATTGCTTAAACAATTGTTTACTCTGCTGTGGTTGGCTGGTGTGTCCTGTTGTGCCAGTTAGATCTCTTTGGTTGACTATTGTTCACTTCTTCAATATCCTTGTAGATTTTCCATCTAGTAGTTCTACCAATTGCTAGAGAGTAGACTCTTGAA
This sequence comes from Ateles fusciceps, assembly GCA_036589455.1. NCBI lineage: Eukaryota > Metazoa > Chordata > Mammalia > Primates > Atelidae > Ateles > Ateles fusciceps. Next base: position 78,741 of record JAZHEH010001548.1, on the reverse strand, counting down.
GTCCCCAACTGTAAGTGCATTTGTTTGTTTCTTCTTTTAGCTCTATCGGGTTTTACTTAATGTGTCTGGACACTCTATTGTGAGGTGAACACACATTCAGGATTGTTATGTCTTCCTGGTGCATTGATCCTTTTATCATTTTATAATATCCCTCTTTATTCCAACTGAGAACTGTTGGGTCATGACTTGACTTACTATATTGTTTTTGTACTTTCTTTGCAGAAGACTCAGACCTGCATTTCTTTCATCCATAGACAACACCGAAGGTCTATCGAAAAATGATAGGCAATATATTTTAAAGGTCCCCAGGCAGTTTGGAGATCACATTATTGCTCTGTAAAACTCATTTGGGTTTTTCCCCCACATACGTTGCTGTTTCTCTCCCAGGTGCTTGCTATGTATAGCACTGTCTCTGTCTTTTCCCTCTATTAACTTCAATAGTGGGACAGTTACAGCACAGTCTTCTGAAGTTCAAACAATAATCAACTAGAATATTCATGAATGCTATCTGTGTAATTGGTGTGAAAGACATCCATATTTGAAAGGAATCTGTTTGAGCCCAGAGACCTAGTGTTTACAATAGTCACCACAGTTATAAAATTATATATGTGTGTTGTAACCACTTTGTGTTTTAGATACTGCCACAGTCCACTGGGAATGTAACCTCAATCTGTCCATCCCTGGGCAGGATTAACTATAGTTCAACTGCCAGGTTGACAGTGGTGGAACCAAGGCTTGGAGCTCTCAGGCACTTGCACTTGAGGTCTGGAACTCCTTGGTTCATGTGGTCATCTCCTGCAGATCCGGGGCTCAAGTCCCCAGCTTTAGCACTTACCTGGCCACATGTGGAACTGTGTCTGCCTCATAACCCCCATCCCCTAAGAAAAGTGAGCAGAACCCACCTCATTTAAGCCTTTTATATCTCTTTGTCATCCATCTCAAAGTGATTCTTCAGAGGTCCTATAGGATCCTCAAGGAACAAGACAAGAATACTCATGATGTGACTTCCCTGAGCCATGAATGGCTGTTGCATTTGGTTCCTAATGTGCTCCCTTTGCTGTCGTCCCTTACCCTTTTAGAGAGATGGGACCATTTAACCACCACCACAACCAAGAGGCCAGTAACCACCAGAGCTCCAGCAAATACTTTAGGTAAGGTGGCCACTCTGAGGAGAGCAGTAAGGGAAGGATCCCATGGGGCTCCCCTCTGAGACAGTATCCAAAAGAGCTATCCATAGATGAACTAACTGAGTATTTCTTTTATTTTGGGATCCCATGAAGGAAATGATTTTGACTTGGCTGATGCCTTAGATGATCGAAACGATCGAGATGATGGCCGCAGGAAACCGAGTGCTGGAGGAGGAGGTAAGTCCCACCCGGTCGGGTTATCTGTCTCATGAATGACAACATCCCCGCAGAGCCAGAGCCAGTCTGCACCTGGCACAGCTGGAGGCACTTGAGGCCACTGGAGAACGCTATAATGGTGGTACTCAAACTTTTTTTGGTCTTGGGACTCTCAAAATCATTGAGACCTCAAGAGATTTTGCTTATGTGGGTCATGCTTATCAATATTCATTATCTTAGAGTTTAAAACTGAAAGACTTAATTAATCTAAAATGAACAACACTAAACCCATACATTTAACACAAATAACATTTTTATGAGAAATAACTATGCTCAATAAGAAAAAACTTGTATTGAGGAGAGTGGCACGGTGTTACATTTTTGTAGATTTCTCTATGTCTGGCTGCATAGAAACAGCTGGATTCTCAAACGCACTTTATTCCATTGTGAGATGTTTTTTTTGTTTGAAGTATATGAAGGAAGTCTCGCCTCACACCCACACGCAGTGGGGAAAGAGAGGAATATTTTCACAGACTTTTCAGATCCTTGTGGATAATCTTCTCAGATGGGACACCAAAACTTGGCCCCAGCAAAAGTGGTTGTTTCTAACGGGTTAAGCTCAGTGTAGAGTGTGAAACTAAGTGAGCTTTCCACACTTGGTTCCGTGGGACTCCCTTGTCCTTTCAATGAATCTTTTACCTATTCATGAATTTTCTGCTCCCTTGTATGAGTTTCCTTGCTGCATAACAAAAATCAGAAACTCTGAGTTAAGACAACGCCCATTTATTATCTCACTGTTTCCTTTGGTCCTGGAGTTCAGGAAAAGCTAAGCTGAGTTTTCTGCTCAGGAGCTCATATAGCTGTGGTCACGGTGTTGGTGAGGGCTCAGGTCTCGTCTAAGGTTGGGTCCTCTTCCAAGCTCAATTGGTTGTTGACAGTACATTCCCTAGCAGCTGTAGAAATAATGGCTGCTTGCTGCTTCAAGACCAGAAGGAGAACAACCAAGAGAGGGGTTGGTATGGGGAGAAGGAGGAGAGACCAACCAACTCTGTTGCTTCTCATGTCTGAGCTCAGAGAAGGCCTGAACCTGCTTTTGAGGATATCACCTGATTAAGTCATGCCCATGTAGGATAATCTCCTTTTGATTAATGCAAAGTCAAATTGATTTGGTACCTTAATTACCTCTGCAAAATCCCTTCACCTTTGGCATGTAATCTAACCTAATCATGGGGGTGATAGCCATCCTCTCTGTGGTTCCATTCACACTCAGATTGGTGGGACATTATTTGGCACATGTACACCAGTGGGAGGGGGTCTGGGGGGCTCTTAAAATTTCATCAAGGACATTCTTAAGTGGAACTGGCAATCATTTTCTGCATCTTGGGCAACATTAACACACGTTTCCTGTTGCTGAAATGTTTTCTTGTCATTTAAATGTAGGTTTTATTTTCTCCAGGTTTTTCAGACAAGGATCTTGAGGACATATTGGGGGGGTGGAGAATACAAACCTGACAAGGATAAAGGTAGGAGCATCGATTTGTGCCAACACACCCCTTATTCTGGTGAAAAGGGTGATTATGCCGCAACCAGATTGATTGGGCCTCTGGGAAATGAGTGGTAGTTCTCAGGCATTCCAGCCTGCCAGTTGGGTTCCTTTGGAATGATGTGAGCCATGCAGTTCAAGGGTGGGGATTTATAACCATCTTGGAAAGCCTCACATTTCCCCTGATGTTCCTTAAGCAACAGTGCTGACAGGTTAATGTTTCATGCTGGCAGAAGCGTATTTGCCAAGGCAGCACCACCAGTGATGATAACTGTGGGCCAGTGGACCCTGAAAACAGCCCTCTCAACCCCAAGAGAGTCACTCTTCTTGGGATGGGAGGAGCAAATTCATCATGACAAGTATTTTTTTAAGCAAGTCAGATATATTTTTAAAATACCTTTGTATTTTGAAATGGTTCTCACAAAAAGTTATAAAATAGTTCAAGAGAGTTCCTGTGTGCACTTCACCTAGCTTCTCCTTACATAACCATAGTCATCGTCAAAACCAGGACGTCAACACTAGTACAATACTGTTAAGTCAGGTACAGACCTTGTTCAGATTTCATCAGTTTTTGCCTGCATTCAGATATGCACGTGTGAGCGAGTGTGAGTAGGTCCTGTAAAATGTTATGTGTGTAGATTTGAGTAACCATCACCATAATTAGGAGGCAGAACTGTTCCATCACGACAGAGAAGTTTCCTCATGTTACTCCAGAATAGTCGTGTCCTCCCCAAGGCCAGATAGTGTTAATATCCCAAATTACCAACGATTGAAACCTTTCATCATAGTATACATCAAGTATGGAGGGAATATTAGCCAGATTTGTTGATGTGGCAAGACAAGCTAGTGTTTGTGACTTGTGGTTGTAACCTGTTGTGATTGTAACTTGTGATTGTAATCTGTTGTGATGGCAACATGTTACAATGGTAAGTTGTGGTAGTAAACTCTGGTTGTAACCTGTTGCAACGGCAAATTGCTGTTATACCCGGTTGTAAGTGTGACAAGTTATGGGTGTATCTGGTTGTAACCCTGATACACTCCCCACAGTCTTGGCTGTGGTTACTAGTGTTTGCTCTTTTTTTCCAAGAATGGTGTGCCTTTCATATGGAACAATGTTCTCTTCCGATTAAAGGATACCATAGTCAAATTTGTCCTTCGAATCACCTTTTCAGACAGAGTTATCTCTAGTAAAAAGCTCTTAAAAGCCTCTAAATGAAACCCACAGGTGTCAGGAGAACATGGAACATTTAAAGGGCAAATCCAGCAAATTAGCCAATTATTCCTGGGTGATAAGTGGTATTTCCAGGTGGTGAGAGGAGGACAGTAGGCACGTGTGTAAGCACACACATGAATGAAAGTCTGAATGACATGTTAGGGGCTTTTCTTTATTAAAAATACATGTTTTAGCAAGGAAGACGTGTTCAGAAATTCTTTAATTAGACTCATATTTGAACTTCTCTTGTAAAGTATAATCAATTGTTAGCTTAAGTTATACCCTCTGCCATTATAGGTGTCAGGAAAAGAAGATAAAGGGGGTCATGGAAAAAAGGACAAGTGTGAAACTGAAACATGGTTATGATAAGCACACCATAGAATTCTCAGACACTGTCCTTTACACAAAAATATGCTAATGCTGTGAGCAGAGGTAAAACATCACATTTCAATAAACTATGATCTTTAGCATGAAAAGGATCCTAATTAATGCATTTTTCAGGCTTGGGTCTTAGGCACATAGATTAAGCTATACTTTTAGAGCGTATTTTTGAAATAATATATTATTTGTTCTGGATTTTTTCTCAATAAGACCTCTTGCTGACCCTGTAGAAGCCCCACATTTTGCCTATAGGTGATGATGACAGTCTATTGCCAACAGGTCTTACTGACTTTCTCTAAGAAGGTGATAGCCTATAAGCCCTCCTTCTCCACCCTTATTTCCTTCCCGCCCAGCCTGGACTCTCATCGTCCCCCATTTCTGCCAACAGACTTCTTTCCATAGCACTTTGAGAAATTTGAGGCCAATGTTTTAACTCCTCATAGTCCCACTGCCATCTATACCCTAGAGTATACCCAATCCTCTACTCCCACTGTGGTTCCCAGTGGCTTCCTGATGGTCACAGCCCTCTGTCCTGTATGGCCTCTGTAGCATTTGACTTTGGTGATCACCTTCTCCTTAACATTCTTTCCTCCTGGGCACCTTTCTGACTCATTGACTGGTCTCATCCATAAGTCTCATTCACTGCTTCTTTCTGAAAACTGTTGCCTCTTGGATTTATTTTGTTGGTGGCCATTCTGTATGTCATTCTCTTTCACTGGGAAAGAGAATGGTATTAGAAACCAAGATCTGAGTGTTCACTGCATAGTGGTGTATTGCTACTTCTAGACTGTCTAAGCAGACAGAGATAGGAAATAGTTAGGAAATATATGTATATATACTAACTAATGTGTCTTACTTCAGGCTACTATAACAAATTACCACAGACTGGGTGATAATTAAAAAACAGACATTTGTTTCTCACATTTCTAGAGGCTGGGAAGTCTAAGATCAAGTCATTGGTAGATCCAGTATCTAGCGAGGATCTACATCCTGTTTTGGAAATGGCTGTCTTCCTGTTGAGTCCCTGATTGGTGGAGAGGACAGAGTGGGGAGTAAGCTCTGGTGTCTCTTCTTATAAGGGTCCCTAATCCTATCAAGCGACCTTCATGACCTAATTAACTCCCAAAGACCCCACCTCCTAATACCATCACACTGGAGGTTAGGATTTCAACGTCTGACCTTGGGAGAAGGGATACAAATATTCAATACATAAGACCATATATGCACACATATCCAAAATCATTTGTTTAACCATCAGCAGGTATATTAACCTAAACATGGCTTCATACTTATATCTCCAACTGTAATCTTAGTGCCAGAGGATTATTTTGATTTTCCTTTTTTGCTTACCTATAACTTCCCTCTCTCACAGAGAGACACCTAGCTCCTACTACCTGTCATCCATTTACTGTCTTGCTCAATTCAGGTGTACATGTGTAGAGCATCAGAACTGCCAACTCATGCCCCCAGGAGAAACAACTTTACCAACTAGAGTCCAGTGTTTATGTTCACTTTCTTCTGTCTTTACCTTACAGTTTCCAGTCAAAATACTGTTTTTCAAAGTTACTTAGGTCAGTTCCTTTACCTTCCTCATCCATTCAGTAGTTATGCCACCCACTTATAATGGAGTTAGATTCATTTGTCATAGTCTGCATTCCATCCTGGGAGTCCCCACCCATCTAGTTGATGTTTTGTTGTTTTGCTTATAGACATTAAAGTTCAGTCTTTGTGACATATAGTTCTGTGGGTTTTGGCAAATGCATAGAGTCATGTATCCACCACCCAAGTACCATACAGAACAGTTTCATCGCCGTACTAGAACTTCTGTACAGGCCCTTGATAGTCAGCCACTCCCTCTTCCCTCAACCCTCATCTATTTTCTATTAGTACAACTTCTGATTTGTTTACCTTCTCTATAGTTTTACTGTATCCGGAATGCCGTCTAATTGGAGCCATACAGTATATAGCCTTTTCAGAATAGTTTCTTTCACTTAGCAATATGCATTTCAAGTTCTTTTGTGTTTTTCATAGCTTGGTAGTTTGTTCTTTCTAGCATTGAACAATATTCCATTGTATGGATGTACCACTTTGTTTATCCATTCACCTGCTGAGGACACCTTGGTTGCTTCCAGTCTGGGGTGAATATGAATAAAGCTGCTATAAACATTTTTTTTTTTTTGAGATAGGATCTCACTCTGTTGCCCAGCCTGGAGTGCAGTGATGCGAACACAATTCACGGAAGCATTGACCTCCTGAGCTCAAGCAATCCTCCCACCTCAGCCTCCTGAGTGACTGGCATCACAGATACCTACCACCATACTTGGCTACCTTTTAAAATTTTTGTAGGGATGGGGTCTTGCTATGTTGCCCAGGCTGGTCTGAAGCTCCTGGGCTCAGGTGATCCTCCCAATATGCTGGGATACAGGTGTGAGCCACTGTGCCCAGCTATAAACATTTTTAAACGTTACATACAGGTTTCTGTGTAGACATACACATAATACTTTTGTTCTATGAACAATACTATGAAGAAAAGAAAAAGACAAGCCACTGATTTGAAGAAAATATTTGCAAAATTATATACCTGATATAGGACTTGTATTCAAATGATATAAAGAATTTAGAGGCTGGGCGCAGTGGATCATACCTGTAATCCCAGCACTTTGGGAGGCCAAGGCGAGTGGATCATGAGGTCAGGAGATCAAGACAATCCTGGCTAACACGGTGAAACCCCATCTCTACTAAAAATAAAAATAATTAGCTGGATGTGGTGGCAGGCGCCTGTAGTCCCAGTTACTTGGGAGGCTGAGGCAGGAGAATCTCTTGAACCGGAGAGGCAGAGGTTGCAGTGAGCCAAGATCACGCCACTGGGACTGCATTCCAGCCTGGGCAACAGAGCAAGACTCCATCTCAAAAAGAAAAAAAAAAAAGGATTCATAAAAGTCAACAGTAAGACCTCAAACAACCCCAATTTTTAAATGGGCAAAAAATATGAACAGACTTTACCAAGAAGAATATAAAATAGGAAAGTAAGATATTCAACATCATTTCTCACTAGAGAAATGAAAACAAGATAACCACTACACATATGTTAGAATGTCTAAACTCCAAAAAGTTGATAATGTCAATTGCTGAGGAGGATGCAGAGCAACAAGAACTCTCATTCGTTGTTTGTGGGAATGCAAAATGGTACAGCCACTTTGGAAGAGAGCTTGACAGTTTATTGTAAAGTTAAACATAGACTTGCCATATGACCCAGCAGTCATACACCATTGCTGGTTTTTGCCCCGATTGAACAATCTGAGACTTCTGGAAGGGAAAAGTGAAAGCAACCTTGGGCAAAAATGCCATAGATACGAGCTGTCTTTGCTGAAATCAATTTACTTTCCTGAAATGACTGACTTTTTGTCCATGTTTATAGTTGCTTTTTGAGGAGAGGATTTGTTGATCTCCTCACTCCCTCATGCCAGAAGTCTTCTCCCCTGGTATTTTTTGAATCCAAATTGTTCTTCTCTCTGTCTCCCCCTCAAGCCCAGGCTGTCTTCACCTTCCCTTGGGATGACCAGCTAAGAGGTTAAGAGTGGCAACCCTAACCTCTTAACTGGTATGTTTGCTCCAGTTTGTCCTCCTTACAGCTGCAAAAAGAACCATCAAGAACATGAATCTGATCCTGTCATTCCTCTGTTTAAAAAAATACTGTGTAATAATGAAAAGACAAAACAGTCTAATTTAAAAATGAGCATAGGTTTTGAACCAACGACACATCACAAAGGAAGTTACATGATGTTCAAAATAATTTATGTACGTTGAACCAATCTTGCATCCCAGGGATAAAGCCTACTTGATTGTGTTGGATTAGCTTTTTGATGTGCTGCTGGATTCGGTTTGCTAGTATTTTGTTGAGAATTTTTGCATCTATGTTCATCAAGCATATTGGTCTGATGTTTTCTTTTGTATTGTGTCCTGCTGCAGTAACCAAAACAGCATGGTACTGGTACAAAAACAGACACATAGACCAGTGAACAGAGTAGAGAACATAGAAAAATGCCACAGACCCACAACCATCTGATCGTCAACAAGTTGACAAAACAAGCAATGGAGAAAGGACTCCTTATTCAATAAATGCTGCTGGGATAACTGGCTGGCCATATCCAGAAGACTGAAGTTGGACTTCTGTCTCGTTACCATATACAAAAATCAACTCAAAATAGATTAAAGACTTAAGTGTGAAATCCAAATCTGTGAAAACCCTGAAGACAAGCTAGGAAATATTAATCTGGACCTAGGACCTGACAAAGTCTTCATGATAAAGACACCAAAAGCAATTGCAGCAAAAACAAAAATGGACACATGGGACCTAATTAAACTAAAGAGCTTCTGCACAGCAAAAGAAACAGAGTAAACAGACACCCTATAAAATGTGAGAAAATATTTGCAAACTATGCATCAAACAAAGGTTTAATATCCAGAATCTATAAGGAACTTAAACAAATTTACTAGCAAAGAACAAACCATCCCATTAAAAAGTGGGCAAAAGACATGAACAGACATTTCTCAAAAGAAGACATACATGTGGCCAAGAAGCATATGAAAAAAAGCTTAAAGTCACTAATCGTCGGAGAAATGCAAATCAAAGCCACAATGAGATACCTTCTCACACCAGTCAGAATGGCTATTATTAAAAAGTCAAAAAATAACAGATGCTGGCAAGGTTGTGGAGAAAAGGAAGCACTTATGCACTGCTGGTGGGAATGTAAATTAGTTTAGCCAGTGTGAAACAAAGTTTGGTGATTTCTTAAAGAACTTAAAGCAGAATTACCATCTGACCCAGCAATCCCATAATTTAGTATATACCCAAACATAAATTTCTCTATCGTAAAGACACATACATGTGCATGTTCGTTGCAGCTCTATTCACGGTAGCAAAGACATGCAATCAACCTAAGTGCCCATCAACGGAGGACTAGATAAAGAAAATGGGGTACATATATACCATGAAATACTACACAGCCATAAAAAATGCGAGATCATGTCCTCTGCAACAACATAGATGGAGCTGAAGGCCATCATCCTAAGCAAACTAACTGAAGAACGGAAAACCAAATACCACATGTTCTCATAAATGAGAGCTAAATGATGAGAACACATAGACACATAGAGGGGAACAACACACACTGGGGCCTATCAGGTGGTGAAGGTTAGGAGGAAGGGGAGAATCAGGAAAAATAACTAATGAATACTAGGCTTAAAACCTAGGTGATGAAATAATCTGTACAACAAACCCCCATGACACACAGTTTACCTGTATAGCAAACCTGCACATGTATCCCTGAACCTAAAATATATTTTTAAAAAAAACCAAAATTATTCTTTGGGGAAATACAAACTAAAACCACAGTGAGATACCACAACACACCCTCCAGAATAACTGAAATTTAAAAGACAGTATCAAATGTTGATGAAGATGTGGAGTGACTGCAATTCTCATATATCATTGGTAGGGATGTAAAGTTTTTTCTAAAACTGAACATAGACCTACCTTGCGACCCAGCAATTTCATTCCCTATTCAAGAGAAATGAGAGCTGTGTCCTGCCCACTCCGACCAAAAAAAAAAAAAAAAAGAGAGACTTATGAAAGAATGCTCATTGCTTGATTTACAATAGAAAAAACAAAACAAAAGAAAACCCGGAACACCCAGGTATCAACAGGAGAAATTGATTGACAAACTCTGATACATTTATATATTTATACAGTGGAATGAGTTACTGATACAACAGCATGGATAAATGTCAAAAACAATATGCTGAGTAAAAGAGGCCAATGAAAAGAGTACATATTATATGAGCCCAATTATATGAAGTTCTGCTACAGACAAAACTAACCTATAATGACAGAAATGAGATCTGTGGCTGCTGCGGTTGGGTGTGTGAATAAGATCAATTGGGCATCACTTTCTGGGGTGATGGTTATGTTCTGTATCTTGCTAGGGGTCTCAGTTTCATAGCTGTGTACGTCTGTCAAAAGTTATCCACTGGTACATGGAAGATTTGTGTGTTTCACTATATGTAAATTTTACCTTAAAAAAGGAATCATAAGCAAATGTAAATAAATTGCTAGGTTACCATAGGTTGAGGTATACTGATGTCTGTAACTTAACTTTGAAATGTGTCAGTAAAAACTAGATCGATTGACAAGAGGGATGGTAGACGTGATCAAGTGAATATGCAGAATGTTAATTACAGGTCTACGTGCTGGGAATGTGGGTGTTTACTGCACAAAGTTTTTAACTTCTTTGTATGTTTGAGATTTTTCTTAATTAGATGTTGGTGAAAAAAATTAAAGAAGCAGGAACAACAACAAAAGCCTCCTTAAAGGTTTCCCACTGCTTATGAGATAAGTTAAAGTCCCTTAGTCTGCTGACATGTTCTTTCTGCCCTAGACCAGCACATTCCTGTCATCTCCAAACATGGAGAAAGGCCAGTAGGTACACATGCCAGTGCCTGCACATGATGTTCCTCGGTCTAAACTGCCTGCCTTCCACCATGTGAATTTCCACTCATCCTCTAGCAAGTGCTACGTTACCCATCCCTTGAGATCCCCTCCTCTCAGGAGGCTTCCCCCATCTGTGGCCCTGTCTCCCTGCCCACTCTTGGCCCTGCAGCACAGCTTCCATCTCCTGCCTCTGGGCTCTCCTGGAGCTTCTATCATTCTGCTGGCACAGAATAGCACATGTCATTCTGAACCACAGTGGGCAGCATGTATCTTTTTTGCTTCTGCTAGACTGGGCTTCCTGTGTATTCCTGACACCTCCATGCAGATTTGCCGGCATGAGGACTATGGACCAAACACCCGACTTTGCTCTCTGCCTTCTCTGTCACACCTCCCTGTGAAGGCTAGAGTGACACTTTTGATTGGCAAAGCCAGGGTGAGCCTGCTGATCCTCTGGGCCACATTACTGGCGGGATCATGGCATGACATTCTTCTCCTGGAACCCCAAAGGAGTGTGAGAGCCAGGGCCCACCATGTTGCTAGCTGGGGAAGTGTGCACTCTTAGACAGCAGGTGAGCTCTGTGTCCACTCTGTAAGCCCAGCTTTCCTGCATATGAGCTCTGGGGTGATTTTTGTGAGAAGGGAAAGGGGAGAGAAGTAACAAGTAGCTTCCGTGTGGCCTCAGGCCATGTCCTCTAACTGGTACACAGAGGGCCTGTCCTTGAGGGTGCTGATGTACTTGTCTAGCCTCTTCATCAAGCAGATGGCTTACCTTGATCTTTCTCTGGCTCCTTGCATCTGTTCTCAGTTGGTAAAGAACCTGGAGGGGAGGAGGGGGAGAGGGGGTGTTGTTAGCACTCCCAGATCACCCTCACTGGCCTCTTGGTCAGAAAACTTGCAATAAATTGACACAAGGAACCAAATGGGGCCAAGAGCACTGCTGGCTGGGTAGAGAGGTCATTTGCTGCTTTCCTTTCTCCGCATCCCCAAGGAGAGTCTTCCTTCTGTGTTCCTTAAGGATCCCCTTGGCAGTGTCTACTCCATTGCTCTGGCTAGGTGTTTTACCCACTCCTTTGTTATCTGTAGACCTTTCCCAAACTTCTTAGTCCGCTCAAAGCTAGAGTTTCAGGTAACAGCTCTTTCAAGGGGCTTTGGGTGGTATGAAATGGATGTCTTCACAGTGAGCTTTTCTTCTGCTCCAAGTGCAAACCCTCCATGCATTACAGAGAACACCGTCAAGAGAGGAGCTCTACCTGAACTTCTCCTTCTGGGTCTAAAGGTGAAAGTTGCTTTGCAGCACCCAGCATTTCACTGTACTAATTCATTTCTTTGGATCACCACCTCCTGGATTTAGCAGCCCATATGCTGGGCTCACTCAGCTATACACCACTTGTTCATAACTACCGTGGGATCACAGGACTGAAACACTGCCTCAGTTTTCTTAATCAGAAAAAATTATTTTGAAAATGTTAGAATTATATTGGGCACATTTTTTACCCCAAAATGGCATTTTTTTTAAAAGGCCAAAGCATGCAGTTCTTCAACACTGAGGCAAGACTAAAAACCCTCCTTCTAGAGAGACACAGACATTCTGTTACCTTTGTATCTGCGTCGCATACATGCGCTATCTGGAGACCTCCCCAAATGTGAAGTGTGCATGCCCTCACCTTAGTTCACAGGGTTAAAGGGGACGGTACCGACGCTAGTCAGTTGATAGACTGTAACTTTGAGTGTTAGTTTCCTCCAAATGTAGCCTGTTCCCTGTTTTTTAAGTGTACAATTCAGTGACATCAAGTACATTCACAATGTTGTACAATCATCACCACCATCCATTTCTAGAACCTTTTCATCTTCCCACATAAACACTCTGTACCCATTAAAAAGTCACTTCCCCGTTCCCCCTCCTTCCTGGTAATTTCTCTTCTCTCTCTGTCTGTGAATTGGACTACCCTAGGAACCTTGTATAAGTAGAATCATACAGTATTTGTGCTTCTGTGACTGGCTTATTTTACTCAGCACAATGTCAGAGTTCATCCTTTTTATGGCTGAATATTCCATGGAGTGGCTAGACCACATTTTGTCTATCCATTCGCCCTCTTGGGTCTTCGAAGAAAACATTTCTCTTCCATTTTTCACTGTGTTTACAGTCATTGTCTTCAAGTGTCTGGGCCCTCTCATGATCCCTTTCTGTTATGGACTAAATGTTTGTCTCCTGAAAATTCATATATTGAAACCCTAACCCCCAATAGGATGTATTTGGAGAGTGGGGCCTTTGGCTTATGTGAGGTCTTGAAGGTTGGGTCTTTGTGATGGGATTAGTTCTAAAGAGATACCCGAGTATTCTCTTTTTGGACCTATTTCCACATTCATTTCAGCTTTTATAACATGTGAAGAAATAGGATGTTTCAGATGTGAGGAACAGCTCCCCAGCTCTCGTGTTCTATGATGTGAAGAGACCCACTTGCTCCCTTAGACTCCCCTTCCCCAAACACATACCTGGGCACACAGCATGAATATGGGTTTTCTCCCAGATGACCACCTTGCTGGTATCTTGGCAGCTTGACATAAGACAGGAAGAGTTTTAAGGTTCTGTATCAGTTTGGAAGGGGATACCCATTATATTACCTAGAGGGTGGGCATTCTCATGCCTATGATGGGGGATGGATAAGATCTGGGCCTTGGAGACTTTCTGGAACAGTGAGGAGTGCCCTCCCTGGTGGCTAGCATGGGCATCTATGTTTTGGTAGATTTTTTTCAGTTCAGTTTAACTTGGTAACTATGGGGCATTTGAAGCAAGTTTTTTCTTCTCATTGTTTATTCATTTTTTAAAAATTTGTTTTTATTTTGCACTTTGGCCATCTTTTTAGATAATGAAAAAATATATTTGTAAAATATCTAAAAGCCCTAGCTGTGTCTATTAAATTCTAGAACACTTAAGAGTTCTAGAATTCTACCACAGTTATAGATGTCTTTAAATACTTGAACATCTGCCCCTGGCAGTTATAATCTTCCTACTGTTACGTTACTCTCCATTCCCTTGGCAACCAGGTGGGTCAGGCACTCACCGTGAGCCCAGGTTGTGCTGCTGTCAGAGAAGGGCCGCTCCGTGTGGTGCGTCCCCCGCCTCCCGCAGATGTATGGCTGTGTAGGAATCACGGCTGACATGTATGTGTACATCGTTGTCTTTTATCTGAGATGCTGAGGGTCTGACACTTCTGTTGATTGCAGGACTTACTCACAACTTTCTCACTGGGCTCATGCCTTCTGTTCTACTGGGCCCTGTAGCTATGGTGGTTGCTATAGCTCGAGAGGTTTCTATAGCTGTGAGACCTGCTACGGCACTGGTCACTATTGCTGTGGTGACAGTCCCTAGTGCTATGGTGTTGCTATAGCAACGGTAGCAGTCCCTAGAGCTATGGCAGTCCATACAGCTACCTATATCCATAGGTATCTATACACAAAGCAAATTACAGCCTGTGATACACTGTACAGGGGGATTTCTGGTTCACTAGAAAGCTGCTGTAGTCTCTTTGGTATATAATTGTGAACTCAGAAGGCAGGTGGGAATACAAAACATACTGAATCTGAAGAGTCCACCAGTGACCTGTGAAATCGCCTCTTTGAGCTCTCTCTTCAGTTGTGGGAAAGAGGGGTGAATGGATTTGCACATGGGGCTTGCAGATTTAAAACTTCTCAGAAATTATATGAAAAAGACTTGTTTGTTTCATTATCCAGGAAGAATCACTAGTAAGATTTCTGACTGCATGCTTGGAATACGTTTTCTATGTGTAAGTATATATTTGTAAATATTTGTCGTTTTTTAAAAAATCAAAACGGGATCATGCTATGCTGAAGCCATTTGTTAGTCAGTGATACCCTGAATACCATTCTGTGTCATTAAAGGGCGTTCTAAAATATCACCTCAGTTACTGCATTATATTATGAAAACCATAATTTCTTTAACCAGGACCCTAGTTTTGTAGAGACTCCCCCACCTCCAGCTTTTTGCTACTCTGCACAGTGCTGTGATGAGCATTGTCTTGGCCAAATGTGCACAACCCGAATTGTTTCTGTCAGATCAATTCCTAGCAGTCAGATGGCTGGGCCACAGGAGGTAGACACTTTTAAGGATGCGATGCTTTGAGTGGTACTGCTGCATGGTATTCCGTAAGGTTGTGCCAACCTCCATTTCTACCACTAGTAAGTAAACAGGTGCCTGTTTTCTCAAATTGTCACCCCCACTGGGCATTATAGTTTTGTCATCTTTGCAGATTTGTTCAGAACAAAACACTATCCTGTTTAAATATGCATTTCTTTGAATCTAAAGAGGTGAAACACTTTTTCAATGTCTTATTAGACACTTTTAAAATATTTTGTGAATTGCCGGTTTGTGTCCTTTGCCCATTTGTTTTTCTTACTGGGGTCTGCATATTTTCTCATATATTTTAAGGACTCCTTTTACATTAGAGATTAGGAAGCCCTTGTATATTCCATAAACATTTTATTTATTCATTCATCAGTTGATGAAACTTTGGGTTGTTTATAGCTTTTATGAATACTGCTATGAACATGTGTGTGCAAATTTTTATGTAGACATGCGTTTTCAGTTGTCCTGGGTATATATCTAGAAGAGAATCGTTAGGTTATGTTGTAACTCCATGTTTAACTTGTTAAGGAGCAACCAAACTGTTTTCCATAGCAGCTGCACCATTTTACATACCCACTAGCAGTGCTCGGGGTTCCAGTTTCTTCACATCCTTACCAACACTTCTTCCTTTCTTCCCCCTCTCCCTTCCCCTTGTCTTCTTTCCTTTTCCTTTCCTTTTCCTTTTTTTGATTATAGTTATCCTAATGGATATGAGATGGTGTCTCATTATGGTTTTGATTTGCATTTCCCCAATGACCAACAGTGTTGAACGCCTTTTCATGTGTTTATTGGCCATTTTTATGTCCCTTTAGAGAAACATCTATTCACATCCTTTGCCCATTTTTAGATTTGATGATTTGCCTCTTTATTATTGAGCTGAAGGGTTTCTTTATATATTCTCAATACTAGTTCCTTATCAGATACATATTTTTGCAAATATTTCCTCCTATTCTCTTGGGTTGTCATTTACTTCCTTGATGATGTCCTTTGCAGCACACAAGTTTATAATTTTGACAAAGGCCAATTGCGTTTTTCTTGTTGCTTGCACTTTTAGTACTCAAGTTTTTACTTTTGATCTCATCTTTTCCATTTTGAGTTTCTGGCTCTAGTATCATATTTAGAAAGTCATTTTTTACCCCAAGATAATAGAAATTCCTTACCCCTAAATTTTCCTGTAGTGCTTTTATGCCTTCATCCACTTTATTTTTCCTGGGAGCTGATCTTCATGGATGGTATTGGGTTGGATCATTTTATTTTATGCCAGTACCATCTTTTGCACAGTGTGCATTTTGTACAGTAACTGGGTTCAGCCTGTGCCTAGAGAAAGTAAGCAGAGCTCAGTAGCCCAACACGGCTCAAAGCCATGACCTTGGCTTGGCTAACTCCAGTGGCAGGCCTGTGTGGCTGACTTCAGGTTCATGCAGTGAGAAAGAACAGGATCTAAGATGACTGGCTATTTTTTCTTCGCCTCGCAGTGTTTTCAGTTCACATGCCCATCTGAGAAGACTTGCCCACAGGATGGCATCACTTTTTTTGACGAGGAAGAGAAGCACATTTTATTTGTCACAAGACAGGACCTCCTGCAATCACACATGGTCAGATAGTTAGGAACTACTGGAGTTGTGAACCATGGAGCTTTTGAGTCTTTGAAAGGCTGGGAGGTCAGCCCTTCTCTCCATCTGTCCCCTGGGGGGGAAATTAGGAAGGGGTTCGACCTGTTTATATTTCTTATCACAGCCTGTTGCTAGCAGTCTTATGATGTTTAAGTTGCTGTAATCCTCACAGCCAAGTACTCCTAAGGGAAAGGAGACTTGAGAACACTCAGTTTCATTCTGCCTTGAGGTGAAAGAAAAGGTTAAATTACTCAGAGTCCAGAAAAAATGGAAGTCTAGTGACATGAACTCATTAACAGAGGATGCCATGACGACAGCCACCTCCAGCACAGCAGATGGGATCTCTCTGTGAATCTGGCTGTGCACAGTGACCCCCATCTTCCTGTTTGTTGTGCTTTCTCCAACAGGAATGATTGTGTGTGTGTGTGTGTGTGTGTGTGTGTGTGTGTGTGTCTTTTGTAAATGCTGGTGCTCTTTGTTTTGTTAGTAACCATCCATATCCAATCAGGGCTCTTTACTGAAATGCATAGAGCTCAAGGATTCAGCCTTAGGTGGGGAAGATAACAAACCTCATTTTTCCCCCCAAGTATTTTTTTTAAAATAGGCTTTATTTTTTGGATCAGTTTCACAGAAAAATAGGAAGGTACAGAGAGTTCTCATATTCCCTCTCCCCCCCACATGCGCACAGCCTCCCCCAACGATCAGTACCTCCACCAGCCCTGCCAGAGTGGCACATTTTTACAGTCCATGAACCTCCATTCCTCCTGACTCTTTGACTGGTGAAGGAAATTTTGGAGCTCATTTGCCTTCAACATCCCAGGGTGGTTTCCCCTTGAGAACCCTGGGCTCTGGGAACACAAGTCTTCCTCCATTAATGAGCGTTCAGCCCTGAGAAGAAGGCGGCATGAACAGTGAACTCAGTGCTAATTAAGGTCCTGAAATGGCACCAGTTGCTTGTGAGGGGAGTAGCTCTCTGGGGAAGGGTGCGTGCAAGTGTGTGCGGGCGTGCATTTCACTCTCTGAAGTTCTATCGTGTGTGATTTGTGTGCCCATAGTCAAGATACAGAGCAGTGTGTCACCACAAGGCTCCTGCCTGTTGCTCATTTATAATCACAGCCAACTCCCTCCCAACTCTCACCAGCCCCTGCAGCATTCATCTGTTCTCCATCTCTGTAATACTTCAGATCCTTTTGAATCTCAAAATAGTGGATACGGGATTGTGAGCCTACATTTGTTTATGTTCCAAGAACGACTTCGGCTATAGTTGAGGCAGTGGCTACGCCAGAGACCCGTGGTGGTGGCAAAATTTAGAGTCAGGCTCTCCTGGCACAGCCCACACCCCATTTATGGGCCACTAAGTGCAGCAGCCCCACTGGTAGCAGAGGTGAAATAGAATACTGTGCCCTAAAAGCCCAGAATTCAATGCATGCTCAGGGCAAGGTGGCTGCCATTTAAATAATAAAAAGTTCCACCTGTTGGCCTAGGGCTTTGCAGGGTGGTGGGCATAAGAAAGCAGGTCTCGTTGGAGTCCAGTAGAAGCCCACGGATGATCACTGGTTGGGGTCTTGCCGCATAGGTGGGATTGGAAGGGCCAGCACTGCCATCCATCTGAGCTTGAGCCTAGCTGGCTGGTGGCAGGTAGTAAGTGCTTTTGTCTTTTCTCCCGGTGATGGCTGGTACGGCAGCAATGACGACCCTGGATCTGGTGGGTTTCTGAATCCTGAGGCTCCTGTTGGCCATGTAAAAGGAAAATAAATCTCAGGACCCCAAAATCACTAAGCTAAGGGAAAGGTCAAGCTGGAAACGGCATCAGGCAAACCTGCCTCCCCATTCTGTTCCTAAATAAGATCGCTACAAAGATGTAAAAAGCTGCCTACCTCCCTCACAATTTGCCCACGGGGAAATTTCTTATGGGCCTCAAGATCTTTATTTACCCTAAAACAGCTCTGTTGGATTTCACCCTGGAGATGTAAACTGATAGCTGATCTTTTAATGAGGGAGAGAGAGTCAGCCCTCTGTTCCCCTGAGACAAATGCATATCTGATTGCTTCCTCTGCCCAACTGCTTATGTAAAAATGCAGATTCACTGAGCCAGACTAAATTGTGTATTCAGTGAAAGGCTGGTCAAGGAATCAGAAGAATGCAACCTTTTGTCTCTTTCTCTTATCTACCTATGACCTGGAAGCACGCATCCCCACCCCCTGCTTAGAGTTGTCCACATACTAATTGATGTCTCATGTCTGCCTAAAATGTATAAAAGCAAGCTCTGCCCCGACCACCTTGGCACATGTCATCAGGACCTCCTGAGACTGTGTCACCAGTGCATCCTTAACCTTGGCAAAATGAACTTTCTAAATGGGTTGAGGCCTGTCTCAGATATTTCACAGCAACTACAAGGAGAGATAGTGCTGGCCCACTCTGGTCTTAGAGTGGTGGCCTTCCCCTGAATGTTTCCAGTAGATAATCATGAGGCCAGTTGAAGGGTGTAGGTATTTGAAGGAATGAAGCTTGGAGATTGGGATCCTGGAGGAAGCAGCGCCGTGGGAAGTCTGTGGGGCTCAGTCACAGAGAGCACGGCACCTTTCCTATGTCTCCCTTTCAAGCTCCTCAAAAGTGAAGTCCTTACAGAAAACAGAAGTTGCAGGCAAATCCGGGGGCACCATGTCCTTGTAATGCCTTACAGCTTGTGGCGTGGCCCTCTCCTGCTGGCTTGGGGGCTGTGGGCATCTGAATTTGGCACATAGTTTGGTGCTAGAGGGAGAAGCAGGCTCCCGGGCTGCTCCCTGCAGTGCTTTGGCTCTGACCTCACCTGTCCTCATTTCTCCCCCTTCTTCATGCAGAGCAGGGTGGCAGAGACCGGCACCATTGCCGGGGTGGCCAGCGCCCTCGCCATGGCCCTCATCGGCCCGGTCTCCAGCTACATCTCCTACCAGCAGAAGAAGTTCTGCTTCAGCATTCAGCGGTAAGTACAGCCACCCACTCATGGCTGGGAACCCAGCTGGCAAGGTCTTTGGAGGGAAAGGGGCTGGGACAGATCCAGATCCCTCCACGGCCTGCCTGAGAACCCACTCCCAAACAGACTTCCTGGGATGGGGGTGGAGGCTACAGTTTTGGAAATCCCTGGGGACAGATCTAGGCTGAACTAAAGTGTAAACCAGCCTACAAGAGTGGATGGGGCTGGCCCTGATGACCTTCACCTTCCAGGGGCCCCAGCTCCCAGGAGTATTTCTGTGGGGACAGTGCTCAGTGACCGTTGTGATGTTTCCCTTCACATAGAATGGGAGGGACCTGGGCTGCACCCATAGCTTAGATCTCAGCCAAGGGGATGAGGGCCTTTGGAGGCCCTGCGTCACCAGCTCCTTCCCATGCTGCTGGCTCCCTCAGGAGCAGGAGGCAGCAGTTCCTGGTGGTTTGCAAAGCACGGTCCTTATTACTCTGGGCAGTGCCCCTGTCACAACCTGGGGAGTCCACTGCCTGGTGCTCTCCCCCCCAACGAGCCACGAACTATGTGGAATCATGAATTGTCCAAAGAAGTAGGAATGCGAGAGAAGAATGATGTGGTTTGCCCCCACCACCCTTTACTAGGTTTTTCAAAGTCGGTTTTCATCTCATGCTGTAGCTGCGAGTCTAGAAGTCGTGGATTAATGGAATAGTTCCAGTGGAATCCTGCCTTCACCCGTCAGTGCCCCACATCAGGGAGCCCTGTGGGGGGATGCGGTTGAGGGAACAGGACGACCTCGCTTGTCCATTTTATAAGCACAGATTGATGCTGTTTCCCTGTTTGCTGAGTGGAGCGTGTCTCCAGTTCAAGGCTGATTTTCAGTTCCAGTGACAGGATGTGACTCAGCTATAGCTTGTCTCTTTCCCACTCCTTCGTCAGCCCCTTGGATATGATGGGAAGCTTAGAAACAACGCATGTGGGTCTTCCCCTGACCCTTGCTGTGGTCCTCTGCCCTTAATTCTAGCCTGGAGCTGAGCCACCCAGAAAACTAACCTGGGTCCCAAGATGTTTTACTGAAGTCTCCAGCTGTTTATTCATCTGACCATCATATTTGTTGATTTCACTCTTGTAGAACATTCTTGACCAGGGGTGACACATACAGCATGCACAAAAGTACTGAAGGAGCACATTCACATATCAGTGCACAACCTGCAAAACTGTTCATGGCCACCCTGCTTGAGATCCCTTTGACCCACCATGGATCCAGAAGCTTGACTGGAGAGTGGTGTGAACAGGGAACAGGTCCGACGGAGTCCAGGACTGGGGACTGGGTTGTTTTTAGAAGTTATCCCCTTTCCCTCAACTCAAAAGCCAAGGAATCCTCTAACTGGTGAAAAATATGGGAATCCAACCTTCTAATTGCTTGGACACTGATATTTAGAAGGAGACACTGGGTGAGAAGATTGAGTTGTGCTTAGCGTGGTGGGGGCAGTTTTGCATCAGCCTTCTGGGCTGTGCCTGGAACAAGGAGCCCAGGGCACCCAAATACATAGTCACAGCCCTTGATCTCTGACTTTGTTCTTACTGCATTTAGAAAAAAAGTAGAAGCAGCCTGATACAGGGGGTTTCTGTCCAGGAAGCCCCAAGGCCTCTGTGGACTCTCCCTCTGGCAGGGGAGTGGAATGAGATGGGAACACTGGGACACAGCTCAATCTACATGGCCTTCCCTGTGGCCAGGAATCCTCATTTGAAACTGCTTTTAGGGCTGGGATCTCTCCATATCCCCTCCCTGTTTTAGGGGAGGGAGCAAGGACCTGGCCAGCGCCACTGTGGGAGAACAACTCGGAGGGTTCCTCTTGCCGGGAGAGGAGTCAAGATTGTGGATGAGCATCCAGGTTGTCAAGATGGTCTCTTGGGAAAAGATAAAGGCCAGATTTGGATTAGAACCAGGCCTGTAGGGCAAAGTTAGAACTGACTGAGAGAAAAAAATCTTTTCTGTATTACTGATTAAACTAGTTGGTCACTAAAATGTCATTGAACAAATATTTATTATTAAAAAAAAATCCTACACCCCAGAGATGCCCTCAAAATGGAGCCCACAGTGGCAGGGGAGGTCCTGGTTGCTGGCTAGACGGCTTCTCCTGTCGGGCCTTCGCTGGAGAGCTTATTTGGCTGGAAGCACCGTGTCAGATACGTTTTTTTTTTTTTTGAGACAGAGTCTCACTCCGTCACCAGGCGCCAGGCTGGAGTGCAGTGGCACGACCTCAGCTCACTGCAACCTCTGCCTCTCAGGTTCAAGCAATTCTCCTGCCTCAGCCTCCCGAGTAGCTGGGACTACAGGCGCGCACCACCACGCCCAGCTAATTTTTTTGTATTTTTAGTAGAGACGGGTTTCACCATGTTGGCCAGGATGGTCTCGATCTCTTGACCTCGTGATCCGCCTGCCTCGGCCTCCCAACAGATACATTTTTGCCTTGATTTTCTGATGATTTCCCCTTCTAGGTGGTTGGGGCGGCAAGGAGGGGTTTGGTTCGTAGCCACAAAGTAGTTGTGAGCTCTTTGGACAAAAAGGCTCATGCCCCTGGGAGCCAAAGGGCTCACCGGTGAGGCTTGCAAAGGAAGCAGTCTCGTCCTAGGCAGCTGTACGAGTTCACTGGGGCTGCCAGAGCCAAAAATCACAAACCGAGTGGCTCCAAACAACAGGGAGCGGATTCTCTCCCAGTTCCGGGGACTCTGGGTGTTCCTTGGCTTGTGGCCACATCACTCCAATCTCAGTTTATATCCTAAATCCAGACGGACCTCATCTCAGCATCCTGAAGTACACCTGCAAAGACCCTGTTCCCAAATAAGGTCACATTCACAGGTTCCAGGGATGTGGAGCGAGGCGTCCTTCACTTCACTGCGGCATCATTAGCCTAATGGCAAGATGCAGCAGTCTGCAGTTTTCAAATACATGCCCGTTATAACACGGGGTGAGAAGGCCAGGCCAAAGGATGGGCTTTGAGACTTTAAAAAGCATGCTGGGGGCTAGGTGCAGTAGCTCACGCCTGTAATCCCAGCACTTTGGGAGGCCGAGGTGGGCGGACCACCTGAGGCTGGGAGTTCAAGACCAGCCTGATCAACATGAAGAAACCCCGTCTCTACAAAATTTAGCTGAGTATGGTGGTGCATGCCTGTAATCTCAGCTACTCGGGAGGCTGAGGCAGGAGAATTGCTTGAACCCAGAAGGCGAGGTTATGGTGACCTAAGATCGTGCCATTGCACTCCAGCCTAGGCAACAAGAGTGAAACTCCATCTCAAAAATAAATAAATAAAAATAAAAAATAAAGCATGCTGGGTAAAGAAACTATTTGAAAGCAGCTCTGTAGTTCCTAGTAAGAGCAGCTTCCCAGGCATCGTGCGCTTGTCACCCACCCGCCATTGCCTCTCTTCCGGGTGCTGCGTGTGGGTGAAGAGCCAACCCTGTAACTCCGCCTGGCAAGGGGCAGGGCCATGGATGGGGAGAGTCTTGGGCTGAGCAGACAGGGTGGCCGGCCTGGGCCCTCCCTTGCTGGCCCTCAGTTTCCCCATCAAGAGTATCTCAACTTCCTTCCTGCTCTGGAATTAAAGTCACCGAGGCTGCTTAGGTGTCAGTAGGAACAGAGCGGGAAAAATAGGTTGATTTCCAGAGCACAAAGTAAACATCTTGATTGTATCTGTCTCTGCGGGACATTAAAGTCAAAGGAAAATATATTATTTCCATGCTTAGTTCCTGAAATGGGCCAGTGTGAGCTCTTGCGCGCAGGAACCCCGTTGGCCCAGTTTGTCTTCAATTTCACTGCACTTCCCCTCTAGCCTGCCTTCTCCCTGCCGCCCCTTCCTGTGTGGGCTGTCTCCCGAAGCTGGAGGCTGGGAGTCCTCTCGCCCCTACACCTCCACGTCAGTACATTCCCCAACCCCTGGGACCTGTGCCGCCTGCATAGGTCTCCTCTGGAGCCACATGGCCCCTGCCAGGCCAGAGCCAAGGTCTTCTCTTCATCTTCCATCCAGAAGCCTCCATAGACCTTTGGCCTGTCCGAGTCTCCTCCATACCTCACTCTCCTCCAGGAGTACCTGTTTTAACCCTATGCTTCCTGCTGCCCTCAAGGTCCTGGCTGAACCCCTGAGCTTGGCATCGGAGGCCCTTCATGGTTTGATCCCAACCACATCCTTTCCCCTCCCTCAGCGTCCCAGAGGCCTTTCACTTCCCAAGGGTGCCGTGTGCTCTCCATCCAGGGCCTCTGCTGTCCCCGCTCCCGACCTAGCTCCTGTCACCTCTGCAGGCCTGGGGCAGCTTCTCCCAGCCTGTGGTCCCACAGCACCCCCTGCTGACCTTACCTGGTACCCATGGCGGAGGATTGGGCCGATTTGTTTCCGTGTCTGTGACTCCTAGCTTGCCTTGCCGCCTCAGTGATCCGGAGTCTCTGGACCATCCATTCCATGGTGGGGTTGCGTGGGCATCATGTCCCTGGCACCTGGCCCATCCGGAATCAGAGAGAAGTCCCGCGGACATTTGTGGGGTGGCTGAACCTACTGAGAAGCTAGGGGTTGGGCCTCCTGTCCCCACTCTTTCCCCTGAGCCTCAGCCATTGCCACATGGAGATGGCAGTGGAGGAGGGCAGGGGTGTGGAGCACGAAGCCCTGGGGAGGACAGCTGGAGGTGGCTGTGAGGAGGGCCTGTCCCCCACTACTGTGGCCCTCAGGTGCTGTCGGCCTCTGCTGCTGCCAGCAGGGCCTATGCTGGGGACCCTTGGATTCCCTGGCCTCTGTCCTCAGTGCAGAAAGCCCACATGCTTGCTGCAGGAGCGATCTGACTCCAGGGTTCTAAGCTTCGTGTCTTGCCTTCAGATGCAGCGGAAGGTGAAGGTAACGCCGCGCTTTGCCTGCCTTGCTTTCCTTTTGCTTCAGCCTTGATACTTCCTCATTCGCCCCTGCTCTGGTGCTTCCTTGCCGCTCTTCTCCCTCCTGCTTCCCCTGACATTCACTGACCCGGCTGTCACCAGGACCATCTTGAGCTTGCCCTGATGCGTGTGAGAGGATGCCACCTGCCAGAGGCTCTGTCCGCAGGCTGGATGTGGCGGGGGGGGGGGCGGTTGAGGCGGGGGTTGAGGTGCCATGGTGAGGACTCAGGTGCCCACTGGTAGTCATGGCCGGGGGAGCACACAGAGGGCCACCCAAGGGAGAGGGACGATCCAGTGCCCACTGGGTTGCCAGCTGGCAGTGATTGTGAGAGCTTGGGTGCCTGTGGCCCCTACCTGTCGGCTGAGAAAGGTTACCTGGGGCAGCTTCCACTGCGCTCATCACCTGCCCCCCGCTCTGCATGGGGCCGGCCACACCTGCCACAGAGCAACAACTGCATTTGTCACAGACCTGTTGGTGCTCACCTCAAGCCCAGCAGCCACCGGGGCAGGCAGGTGACAGGCATACTTGTTCAGACAGGAGGAGCCTGTGGCCAGGATGGTGGCATGACTTGCACTCGTGCCTGGCTGGTTGGTTGGTTGAAACCATGCCCTGTTCTTCCCACAGACCTGGGCCGAGGGTCCCAGTCCCTGTGCTATCCAGGGCTGAGATGCAGACTCTTGACTCTGCAAGCAGCGACAGGGGGTGGGGTCCACTCCAAGTACTTGAACACTGGCCCTTGCTGGCTGAAGGGGATGCTTGGTAGTCCCCCAAATCCCTCTTGTAAATAGGTGTGGAGAGCCTAGGTAAGTAACTAGGCTGGAGCAGCTGTCACTGGGCCATGGCCCCTCCAAGCTCGGGTGGAGACAGCAGTTCTTCCTGGGGCTGGGAGAAGCCACTGGGCCTCTCCGCACGGGTGTTGCTGGGAGGCCGCATGTGGGCAGGAGGGCTTTGCTGCGTCTCCACGGTGAGCCCCACTCAGCCACCCATTCCTCCCTGCCCCCTATCCATCAATCTCACTTGGCTCCCTGGCCCCTGGGCTGGACATGGACCTGTGGATGGTGCTGAGCCCTGCCCTTGGGCGCCCCCTCCACTGGGCGGAGGCTGCTGACTTCACGTGGTGGCAGCTGCCCTATGAGGAGGTGGAGTGCCAGGAAGCCTTTGCTGCGTGTTATGGTTATTTCTGAGGATGATGATGAGAACTCCTGGGCAGTGAACTCCCGGACAAACGGTCTTCATCTGGATAAGGATATTCAGGTGGCCTGGGGTGCAGGGTTTTGAGTTCCCTAGGGGGAGCTGTGCTGTTTTCTCGCTGTCATAGAGGACTTGGTCAGGAGTTCTCAGTCATGCTTGGGGGACCCTTAGGAACTGCGCATCGCTAACTCTGACCTTTCCCTTGGCAGAGGGTCTCAACGCAGACTACGTGAAGGGGGAGAATCTGGAAGCCGTGGTGTGTGAGGAGTCCCAAGGTGAGGAGCATCTTAGTCACTGTCCCTTGCTGATGCTTTCCTAGTTGGCCCCCAGCACTGAGCAGAACTGTGCTAGAAGCGGGGGAAGCACAGAGACATCTGCTTCTAGAATGTCCAGCCAGAGCAAAAGCCTGCCCTGATCAGCCTGCCTCCCAGTTTCATGAGCCCAGGGGTGCTGGGGTGACAGCCAGGGCCATCTGCTGCCATGTCTGTGACTTCTGGGCATTGCTGCTGCTCAGCCTCTGCC
Source organism: Ateles fusciceps (assembly GCA_036589455.1). Classification (NCBI taxonomy): domain Eukaryota; kingdom Metazoa; phylum Chordata; class Mammalia; order Primates; family Atelidae; genus Ateles; species Ateles fusciceps. The sequence continues at coordinate 52,440 of JAZHEH010001548.1, read as the reverse complement.
CTTGATTCATCTGAGCCAGAGCCCCAGGCACCTCTGCTCCCCATCAGCAAAAACAGATGCATCCTGAACAGAGCCACGGGGAAACTTTTAACCTAGACCTAGAACTTTTCCCTGTGCAAATTGCCACAGGCAAGAGGGGAACTTGGTTCAAGCCCAGACCCATCTATCAACACCTAGGCCCCGCCCTCCCCCTTCTGTGGTCACCCAGCACTTCCTGGATTCAGGAGCTGTTGGCAGTATGAGGTGGCATAAGGTCAGGCCACAGGCCTAGAGTGCCCAACTGCTCGACGCACATATGACCTGTGGCCACGGGTTGCCAATGAGGAGGTCCAGAAGGGCTTGCTTAGCTCGGGGAGCCGAGGCCTGGCGGTGCAGGCAGGAGACTGGGACAGCTCAGGCGAGTGTTGTGACTGAAACTACAGTGCAGCAGCCACGAGGACGGGACCTGGGAGAGCAGGAGGGGCTGAGCCTGTGTGGTGTGTACTGGGGGAGCCAGGCACCCTACAGCACTGCTTAAGATGGGTGGCAGTGTGGCACCAAATGAACTAAAATAGGCCTGGGTTCCAATGTGGAAAAATGGATTCCATGGTCGCATCCACGATCGCGAGCTTTGCCACGGTTAGCCACATGAGGCCAGCACCTGTGTGGGCAGGTACTAGATTGAGCACTTTATTTAAGCACTTTATTTAAAACAGTCCTCCCAGCGGTGCCAGCAGGAGCATGCTCATTTTTTAGGTGAGGAGATGGAGGCTGAGCTGTTTCCAGGGCCTGTCCAGCTTCCTCTTTTCTCTCCCCCTTGACCCGCCCCAAACTGCTCCTAGTGCCAGGATAGTCCTGGCTGAGGACAGGGAGTGGCGCGGGAAGGTTGTGCAGGCAGGGCTAAGCAGTCCCCCACGGGATCCACAGGGAAACCCAGTTCTGTTCCCAGCAGGGGCTTGCTGCTGGATTAGCTTCTACTGTGCAGGACACAGCAGAATTCCTTCTGACGGGCCTTTTCTTCCCTTAGTGAAATACTCCACGCTGCACACGCAGTCTACAGAGCCGCCGCCGCCTGAACCAGCCCGGATCTGAGGGTCCCATGCAGCTGCAGGCATGCACATGGTGCCACCGCTTGTCACCTGGCTCCCCCCACCCCCCCCATCATTTGGACTCGCAGCTGCTGTGCTGCTCTGTGTCATCAGCTCCTTGTTGCTCTAAGTTTTCCGGATGAGCTCTGGGTGTTCGTGAGTTTGGTTTCTCTGCCTGGCCACAGGTGCTCTGAGACTTGGTGCTGAAATTCAAGAGCCAACTCTGGCAGAAAGCCAGCACCAGGCCTTGCGAGCTGCTGGGTCACCAACTCCCAAAGCCAGCCTGCCTCCAGCTTCACTGAGCACAAGTGTGGGGGCCAAGGTGATGCTGGGGCCTGTGGACATTTATGCTTAGGGGACAAGAGTTTGAACCCATGTAGTTTAAACCCTACACGCTGGAGTGGCTCATTGTGGCTGGTTTCTGCCAATAGGCAGCCCCCTGGTGGTGACCTCAAGGAGCTGCAAGTAGGGGCTCAGCCTGCACCTGCTTCCCTCGGAGTCCCTGCAAGGAGGAATGAGTCAGCACGAAGTAACAGCACACACACGCGCAGCACCCAGGAGGATGGCTTCATTTCAGTCTTCCCGATCCCCAGGTTTTACGTCGGTGGGCTTCCAGAGAGCTGGTCCAAGTGGAGGCTTTCAGTTATTTAAGTGCAAACATCTATCTCATGATAGTCCTGCCCTGAGTTTAGGAATCTTCTGGATAAGTGTGAAGCTATGATTTGTAGGCCTGTTTCCCATCTGATTCCATAGGGGACTGACCTGACGTGACAAAGGTCTTTAGGAATCATTCCTGCATTGGAGATTAGTTTTATCCTGTGTTGGGGAGAGGTGCTCACCCTCTACCCTGTATTTATTCCCATTTTGGTAACAAGAGCTACAGATGTCAAGAATGAGCATCAAAGCCAGAAGCATGCTTGTTGTTTGCTGAAAAATGTAATTGGGGGCAGGGAGGGAGGGGAGGAGAGGGGAAGAGACACTTGCTTGGTTTAGTGAAACGCACGTGACTTTGTAGCTCCTGTGTCAGCCTACTTGTCTGTTCTGAGGGAGAGTGCATGGGGGCCGGTGCTCACCGTGGCAAACACAGGAACCCCATGCCCAGCCCCTCACCTGGCACAGAGCTGCCAGGTTTGAGCTGGAGCAGAGCTGGCTTCCTGGAATGTTCCTTGGCCCACAGGTGGTTCTGTCCCACTGAACTCTGCTGTCAGAGGCTCACAGGACAGAACCACATGCTAGGGCCTAGGGCCTAGGGCCCCTGTCTACTGATAACCAGTTTGCCATGTCAGAAAGCACTTCTGAAAGCAGAATATGAGTCACCAGACAGGCAAGATCTACAAAACTCACGAGCTTGTTTGGTCTGCATGATGGCCCCACGCATTTCATAGGCTGCCCACTGAGTGGGAGGAGCCAACTCCAATTTCAAAAGGAAACCACTGGAACCTGCACCCCGCATGCATCTGTCGAGTGCTTGCCCCGTGTTGGTGTTGAAAACATGCCTGTGGTGGAGGGTGGTCAGCTGTGGCACTGTCTCAAGGCTGCCTTGTGAAGCCATTTCCAACACGTGCCTGCGGGCTCAACACCCCTTTTCCTGCTCAGCCCTTTAATCCCGACAGACCCGGACTGTGTGGCTGAAGGGGGGCCTGTAGCACTGCGGAAACATGAGCGTTGTACCATGAAGGAAAGAAACCTTGGCCTGGTCTCGAGAAGCTCCCCATGCTTCAGGAAATTAGGAAGGAAGGAGCGGCTTGCAGGATTGGCCAGTTTCCAGGGCCTCCCACATCATTGGCCAGATTGTGAATTTTGTCAGGCTTGTCCTCCCCTGGCACCAAGTACCTCAAGAGCTGATGGCCCCACCCTCTGGCTGATGCTGGGCTACAGGTGGCTACGGAGGATTTTTGCATGCATGGCCTGTCACCATCTGGACAGCGTGACCTCAGGGGTTGTCTATCTTACCTTTATGGCAATGCCTATCAGATGGCAAAGTCCCTGAAACCCTATGGCTGCGAAGTAGAATACGTGCTGTCTGTGAAACCGTGTTTGCGGTAGCACTGACTTAGTTACCAGAGACCCATTTTGCTCTCCCTTACCTAGCCGGGTGCTATCCGCACAAAGCCTGGAGCCTGGCACTCAGGCCCACCTGTGGCAGCTCCTGGACATGCCTGGAAGACCCCTCAGCCTCTGATTGCAGAACATTCATTTCAGGAGCTTCTCACGGCATCTTCCACTTGCTCTGCACTGTCACCTGCAGAAGGCTAGCGCGCTCTTGGCACATGTGTGTATCTGAAGGTTGCACTGGCCAGCATGTGCCTGTCCTGAGTAAGAGGGGAGACACAGTGGACTGGAAGGACCAATTGAAAGTGGCCAATCTGTATCAACTTAATTTGGCGAGAAAATTTGTAACAACTCTGAGCGCATGCTGGGTGAAGTCAGCTCAAGGAAAGATCAAGATGGGGGTAGGAAGTATGGGTGGATTCTGGGGTGGGACCCAGAGGGGAGCCTCTGGGACAGTGGCTGGGGCTCAGTGCTGAGGAAGACATGGAGTGATGTGAGAACCCCTGTACATCTGCTCATGTGCTTGTGTCCAGGTGTGAATTGTAAACTGTCTAGTGTTTGCATTAAATAAAATGGCACCTACCAGATCCTCATCTTCTGATGGTGTTAAGGCGCATCCTTGGTCAAGTGTTGCTACTTTTCCCGAAAGCAATTTATGATGTGGAGCTGATCTCATCACGCTCCCTGCGCCCCTCCAGCAAAAGGTATTTCTCTAGAAGCTTAGAATTCTTGCATTTACCCCCTCAATGACTAGCTCAGTGTCAGGACTTTGAAGGGTGGCCCCCCTCACTGATCAAGAAGCTAAGGCCAGGGGATGTGGAGCGACCAATGTCCCGGGGTTAGAGAGGGCAGAGCAGGAGCAGAGTGCTGCGGGGCTGCTTCCAGGGAACATGGGTTGCCCAGTCCGGGGCTGCCCAGGTAGGGTCTGGAAGCGGCAGAGCCAGGCTTGCGAAGCCCAAGGCTACTGCTCTGCCGCCTTCAGGCCGGTAAGCAGTGGAGGTTCCAGTTCTGTGCAGTTGTTTCAACCAGAAAGCTGAGAAGGGGCCTGCACTTCGTCACTTGTTGCAACCTTGTGGAGAGTGGCCTGTTTGGGATAAAGTATGTCCCTGTCATCAACTCACATCTTGGCTTCAAACTGAGAAGACATTTCAGTTCAGGGCATTTCAGCATGAAAACAAGATGCAGTGGACCCTGGGTTTTCACATGGAGGTCGGTTTTTTCATTTTGTTTTGCCAACCTCAGCTTCTAGTGAAATGGCACCAGGTCCTCAAACCCGAGACCCCCGTGTGCCTCTCTTGTGCAGGAGTTCTGCAAGGCTAGCGAGGACCTGGCGGAGCAGCCCTCCCAGCCTTGCTTGCTGCTGTGGTCTCACTGCTGGGGAAGGCTGTCTGGCAAGCAGTCCCCTGGGCATCCTCTGTGCCTAATACAGGGCTCTCTGGCTCACTAGCAGTGACACGTGGAGAGGGGCAGGGACCCCCACACCCTTAAGAAGACTGACACACAGGGGACACGGCAGTCGGGGAGTGGAGGGTGTGCGATTTCATCCAGGCCTTTGTAGCCCTGAAAAGGTGAACACTCCTTTAGGGTGGGGCAGTGTGAGGCCTTAGAGAGCACGCCTCCAGACCTTTCCCCAAGTCTCCACATTCTCTCAAGGTTACAGTTGAGGGCATTTCTGACTTCAAATCAGTATTTCCCTGTTCAGCCAAAATACTGAGATTCATGATGATACATTTATGATTTAGTAATTGAATTAAATCCCATGAAGGTACTGTACATACAATAACTGTGCTTGACACACAGTAAACATTCAATCCATGTTATTTTATTACCGATTTTCCTCAAAGGGAAAATCTACTGAGATACTTCGAAAAGACCACAAAAAAGACCAGGCAGCAAACATATGATCATTTTAATTACAGACTGAAATACAGTGCAACAGATGAGACCAATACAATACTGTACCAGTTTAGAAAAACCTGAACCGTAAAGGTTTTGCATTCTAGTACACTTGAAACAAAAAAAAATGCTTAGATAACAAAACTATATTTCAACTTGTTTTAGAAACAGTTCTGCGCTAGGAACATACAAAGGAAAATGACCCGTTGTGCTTAAAATCGAATGGGAATCTTTAGGGTCCTCCTGACGGAGCCCCCCAGCCCCACCAGGTGAGGCGCACCAGGCCCACTCCAGGCACCAGCTCCCCTCAGCTCGGCTTCTCTGGTTTGTCAAAGGCGTCATCCAGTCCACACTATGTTTAATACTCCTAGTCAGCTGGGGGGATTACATTTTTCTGGGAAGAAAATGGGCAATGTCCCCATTTAAACAAAAATCAGTATAGCAATAATCCAGTTTATCCATTCATAAATACGCTTTCAGATATGTTAGGAACATAAAAGTTAATGTCAAATATGATTTAGAAACGAATCCCACGGGTGATGATAAAAACGGAGAATTGATTTTAGGTTATCAAATTCCCTTGAATAAATCTTTCTGGTATCTATAGAAGGTTAATTTTCAGTAAGAATCAGAAGGTTCCCAGTTAAAAAAAAAAAAATCCATTCTCTACTTGACTATTAAAAAGCCCTTAACATATTTTCGAAAATAAGGTCAATATGTAGGACTTTGCCTGGAATCCACTAATTTGAAGCCCACCAGCTAACATTGCTCTGCAGTCATGCTGGGGTTTCCTTAGGAGCCACTGCAGCTGCGTCTGCCTCTGAAGGCTGGATTCCTGCAGCCCATGGCGGGTGGGGGGGTGCAGCAATGGGCACAGCACGAAGGGAGGAGTGCGGCCTGCCGGTGCAGGACCCAGGTGTGCAGTATTCATCCTGTGGCATGTCGCACAGAGGAGCTCAGAGCAATGGCGTTGGAGTGGATGAACCAATTGGTGGTAAATGAATTCCTGCGAGGACTGATGGAGTCACAGAGCTCAGCATCAAGTAAGTAAAGGTTTTGAAGCAGGAAGAGAGGGCTGACCAGCTGCGGTCGGCTCTGGGAAGGGAAAACCAAGGGAAGTACAAGCTATGCTTTTCCAAACCAAAGCCACAGCACAGTGGCTGCTTTCAAATAGTGACAGGCAGCCATGTGAATAAGCTGAATTGAAGGAACCGTGATAAAATGAGAAATTATTTCGTACAGGCAGATAAGACCAGATTGCTTTGATCCCAGCGGCTGGCAGCAGTAAAGTGATGGTGAGAAGCATGGCCAGACAGCCCAGGACGGAAGGACAGGCAGTGCTCCTTGAAGGAGCCAGAGGCCAGCACCTACACATAGCTGCCGGAGGCCTCGGTTTCCCCTCAGAGGGGCTGGAAGACTGAGCATGGCCACTTGGTGCCGTCCCCATGAAGGGGATGAGCTGCCCCAAGAGGCGAGTGCCAGAGTGAGGTGGGGACAGAACACGTTGCTCCTGAAATGACCATGTTCCAATCCCATTTCAAATGCACCACAGAAACATGAATGTGAGGTTTGCTGGAAAAGAGTTTCTCCCAGAGTACAGTTGAGCTGATCCCTCCTCAGATGCCTGTTCTAAACATAAAAAAAGGACATAGGAAAATAAAGGCCTGTTTCTCTTCTCTAAAAATACCTTATATGTACACAGCAGGAATTGTTACAGGGGACCCCGTGCATGAAGAGGACTGTGGAACAGAGGGCAGTGGTCTGTCTTCTCCCCCAAGTGTTTCATTCAAAACAGTTTTCAGGTTGTGGTCAAGAGCTGAGGGAAGCCCCGGGGCTGGCGATGCCTCTCAGAGTGAGTGGTGTTTGCTGTCACCGAGGGTTTGACCTGGAAAGAAATGGCCTCAGTACCGCATCCCGTTCACTCCGTTTCTCCCAAGCTGCCTGGATGCTAGGAGCTGCTTCACAGGGTGGATGTGACAATGGCTCCCCTGTGAGACCGCTCACGGGAGGGGAAACGGGCTGTTCACAAAACGAAAAGCACTTGCCAACAGTGGGAGCTGTCACCTAGCCACACAAATGGTCCCTGGGCCTAATCCTAAAAGACAAGATCACAAGCTACAGCCATAACAGGGATCACCAGGTCCCTTTCCTGAGCCGCTGGAAGACCGTGGAGCAGCAGGCTGGCCCTGCCCGTCAGACTGAGGTGTGGACGGGAGTGGCAGAGTGGGAAGGCGAGGAGCCCCGCTCAGATGAGGATGAGACGGCGCGCGTGGCCACCTCGCGCTGCAGGTCCTCCACCCGCTTCTGCAGCTCCGCCCTGACGGCCAGCAGCTCCTTGAGATTCTGGTGGATGGGCATCTGGAGGGAGCAGAGACAGAGCTGCGTTATCAGGCGGTCCTCCTGCCACAGCGTTTCCACATGCAGGTGCTGGTGGCTTCAGGAGGTTTTCACCACCCAGACGCCTGGTGTGGCCAAGTCTCCTGAGGAGTTGACCGACCTCATGTCAGGTGGACAGTGAGACCCCATCCCACGAGCTTCGGCTGCCACTGAGGCTGCCCTGCATCTCCGGGGGGCCGAGCCACTGAGCCGGGATGGAAAGGCACCATGGGGAGGCTCCCCCAGTTCTCAGAAGACAAACAGGCGCGGGGACCCTGCGCATCACAGATCAACTGAGGGCACCGTGTAGACGCGGCGCAAGCAGTGTCCTAAAGACTGTGCGTCAGAAATGTTTACATGCAGACCCCCTTTCCGGCATCTCTATTATCTCTGTATTTTTGCATTTCTATAAATAGCTCTGCTGACTGAAAATCCTTCTGTTAAATCAGCACTTTCTACAACTTGAAGCTGCGTTTTCATCAACCAAAGCAGGAGCTGCCAGAAGCCCCCTGGAGCGGGCAGCGCCTGTCCGGGGGGGGGGGGGCCTCCCCAAGGGACCCTCCCCCTCCCTCCCTGCTCAGCATCACCCCAATGCCTCACCCCAATTAGCTTTTCTCTTTAAAACCATTGACTGTGGGGTACAGGGGGTGACTATAAACAAGAAAGGTTGTCCTGGGGCATATGGGACACCCAGTCCTGCTATTTTACAGTCAAAGTACCCAACTCACTAGCCTAACAAGCTCTCTGCAGCAGCTACAGGGCGCCAGACATCCAAGACCCAGCTTTTCTTACCTGGAGCTCTTTGGCTGGGGGCAAGGCTGAGCAGAGAGGTCACCAACTAAGGGTGAAGGAGAAACAGAATGGGGTCTGGGGGGGCTCCCCCAGCCTTCCCTTGTCTCTGATCCAGTGTATCCACTGCAGCCATAGGGCTGGCTCCTAAGCCTCAGTCAGGCCCTGTGACTCGCCACGTAACACCTTCGAGGGGGCTTCTCTCCCTCTGCCCCTGAGAGAGGTCTTGAGGCGCTCTACAGTCTGGCCCCAGCCTGGCCCTCTGGCTCACCTTTCACCAGATCCTGCCCCCACTCCCTCAAAGACTGGGCTGCATCACCGTGTGCATCACGGTGCCTCCAATAACATGGTGCTCGGTAACCAGCACCCAGTGGGCTGAGAACTAATGGCTCCGTTGGGCAGGCCACAGGAAGGAGAGAGGGGACAGGCGGAGTGTGGTGGCAAAGGCGCATCCCAGAGGCCTCTTCGAGGTGGCAGCAGCTCCTCTCTTATCTTTAGGTCCCATCTGGTATGCATTTTCCTGTCTGTAGGACCACTGAATTCTGATCAGACAAGGGAAGATCTTACAATCAAGCTCCCATTATCCACCCACAGGCATGTGGCCTCAGCGAGAAGCAAGACATGCAGGGCAGTACACCACTCACACACACGCAGGGCAATACACCACACACACGCAGGGCAGTATACCACTCACACACACGCAGGGCAATACACCACACACACGCAGGGAAATACACCACTCACACACATGCAGGGCAGTACACCACTCACACACACGCAGGGCAATACACCACACACACGCAGGGCAGTATACCACTCACACACACGCAGGGCAATACACCACACACACGCAGGGAAATACACCACTCACACACACGCAGGGCAGTACACCACTCACACACACGCAGGGCAATACACCACACACACGCAGGGAAATACACGAGTCACACACATGCAGGGCAATACACCACTCACACACACGCAGGGCAATACACCACTCACACACACGCAGGGCAGAGACCCAGGACTGCTCAACGCACCGCTATCATTTCTTCAGGCAGCTGTTTGCATCTTTTCTCCCTTTTTTTTTTAGGTGGAGTACAGTCTCACTCTCTCTCCCAGGCTGGAGTGCAATGGCACAATCTCAGCTCACTGCAACCTCCACCTCCCAAATTCAAGCAATTCTCCTGCCTCAGCCTCCTGAGCAGCTGGGATTACAGGCACCCGCCACCACTACCTCCGGCTAATTTTTGTATTTTTAATAGAGATGGGGTTTCACTGTGTTGGCCAGGCTGGTCTTGAACTCCTGACCTCAAGTGATTTGTCCGCCTCAGCCTCCCAAAGTGCTGGGATCGCAGGCGTGAGCCACCACGCCCAGCCTACTATTTTCATTTGCAACAAATCAAGGGCATGCCTAAAGGAATAGAAAACTCGGAGGCTTAAACAGAGGATTGTGTTAGAGAAAATTCCCATCTAAGGGCCAGTCATGTTTGCCCCATGGGTGCTAGCATCATGAAACTTAAGGAAAGACGGTCCCAAAGGAAACAGGATGCCCACGGGCCTTCTGCACCCAGCCATCCTCTGATGGATGCCCAGAGAACCCCTCTCTCGGCAGCCCGATTTAGCCACTGCCTTCTGAGAGAAAAGACGCCCAACAGGCTTGCACCTCCCCCTGTCCTTTACTCCCGTACTCCCTCCTCTCACATATCTTCCTCCTCCTCTGGGCCCCACCCGGCTCCCCCAGGCCCTGTCTCTGGACACCCACACCAGCCACTGATCTCTGCCTGTCTTCACTGTACTGCCCCACCCCCATTCCCATCCACCTCAGTGCTGCCAGAGTGAGCTTTCTCAGAACATACACTTGGCCTTGTCATGCAAACCATGGGATGGTTCCCACAAACCCTGGAATAAAGTCCAAACTCCAGCCTGCCTCTCCAGTGTCCATCATCACCAAGGCCCAGCCCAGTCCCCAGCACACTGTGTCCACACTCAGGAGGGTGTCCGTTACATGCCTAGTGCGTAGAGGATAAAAAGCTGGCGCACGTACTTTTCTTGGTTCTCTCTTCTGTGTAGCACAGTGGAGGGAGAATGCAAAGGCAGGACTACCCACCTACCACCCTCTGAGCACAGTGCACTTGGAATGGATCCACTTCCTGCTCAGCAACCCCGTGAAGTCCCAGTGAGGCTCAGGACCCTGCTGCAGATCAGAGACGGGATCTGGCCCTGGTAGGAAGCATCCTTCCACAACTACCTGCACCAAGCAGCAAGATCTCAACCAAGTCACAGGTTCTCTGACCCTTCCCTCATTCTCTACACCATGGAACTGCTGGGAGCGTCAGCTGGGGTCATGCGTGGACAGAGCCCACTGGCACACAAGAGGACTGCCAGTTACAGGTGCTGTCACTGTGGTTCCATCATCATGCTGCAGATGACTTTGCTTACATGTGTAAGAATCTGACCGCATCTGGAAACAGATCTGTCATGCAGTTTGTAGATTTCAGGAAAGATCTGTTCCCTGCCCTCACTTGGTGGGCAAGAATCTGAGCCTGGGTGCTCCCCTGTGGGACAGCACCCTAACCCTCTCTGCTGCTCAGTGTTTCTTCACCTCTGCCACCTGCTGGACAAAGCAGGGCATGGCAGGGTGCAGGGCGGGGGTCTCCTGCAGTCATGGAGGGGCCCGGTTAAGCCTAAGGCACTTCAGATCAGGCAGAGTTCTGCTGAATTTTCTGCTAATGTTAATGACATTCCACCAACCACCCGGTCCTTTGAGTCACCAAGAATACTACCTGGTAACTCTATGTGATTTAAATAACAGTGACTTCTGACATTCTGTAGCCCATTTTCCCTGTTGCTGATACAGATGAAACAGAAGCCACCCAGGACAGAATAACTCAGCAAAATGCCTAAACAGGACAGAAATACACATCGGTGAAGAGGAAGGTGCTGGAAGGGGCATGCAGACTTTGGTTCCCAAGTAGAGTTGACCACTGACTGGAAAGAAGAGCTTGATGGGCCCCTGGGTTTAGCATCTAAAGTAATGCCCCTGAGGTCAGCAAGGAGAGCAGGGCTGGACCTGGACTCCAGGCGAAGGACAGCAGGTCACCCTGCACATGGACTTCTTCAGCTAAAACCAGGACAGAAGATGCTAATGGGACCAGCAACCTCTTGCGCTCACTGATGGTTTCGGGGCACACGGGCCATTTCAAAGACAGCTCGCCTTCAAACTCAATTCTCATTTGGGGAAGGATTCAATCCAATGACAAGCAGTTATTAGATTAATAACTTAGACTAATTCATAACAAGCAGGGACTAGTCTTGCAGATCACAAAATCTAAAGGGAGAGGGAAATGTAAATTTTTTTTTTTTTTTGAGATGGACTCTTGCTCTGTCACCCAGGCTGGAGTACAGTGGCGCAATGTCGGCTTACTGCAACGTCCGCCTCCCAGGTTTAAGCGATTCTCCTGCCTCAGCCTCCTGAGTAGCTGGGACTACAGGCATACACCACCACACGTGGCTAATTTTTTAATTTTTAGTAGAGATGGGGTTTCACCATGTTGGTCAGGCTGGTCTCAAACTCCTGACCTTGTGATCCAGCTGCCTCGGCCTCCCAAAGTGCTAGGATTACAGGTGTGACCCATCGCGCCCAGCCAGAAATGCAAATTTTTAAAAAAACAGGAAGAAGGAAGCCAAGATGATGCCCGGAGCCCAAATGGTGGCCAAGTGGTGGACGGCGTGGGGAGCTGGTGCCATTGGGCAGCCACAGAAGGTGATGCCTGGGCTGTTAGGCAGGGGCGAAAGGCCTCTCCACAGGAAGCTGGAGCATGGACTCAAGGGAGACTGAGGCAGGGAGCGTAGGCAGAAGGCTGTTCCAATATTCCAGAGGATGGGGTGTGGAGGGGAGACCTGCGGGAGGGGCCAGTGGGGATAGGACAGGTTTAGGGTGGGCAGGCGTGAGTCCTCTGTAGGCTGTGGGGCAAGAGCCATGGGAGGCAGTGAGAAGAAACGCAAGTTCAAGGGGCTGGAGGGAGCAGATATGCAGGAGGAAGCGGCCTGCAGCAGAGGGCCCGCCCTCTTCAGTCACTCACATGTTCACTCAGTCACATGTGTCGAGCCTCTGTTAGTTACCAAACACCATACTAGGTGCTGAGGGCTTTGTGGTTTCAAAGCCTGTGGTCTGTAGAGGTAGCAGGCAGGCAAACAGGCTGGTGCAGTATCGAGTGCCTTGGGGGAATTCTACAGGCTGCTTATTAGCAGCACGTCCGCTCTCTCTCTCAAAGTGCGCTACTTTGGGCAATAAACATAGGGCCACCAGAGCACCAGGTGAACAGGGAAGAGGGGCGCTCACGGGAGGTTCCAGGGCAGCATGAGTCCCAGCGGCTCCCTGGCTACTGGGAGGGGGGGCACAGATGCAAGTCTCTCCCCATCCAAGGAAGACTCTGGGAAGGGCTGAAAGAGGTGGTCGAAATACTAGTTGTTTTCATACATGGGAAGACACAAAGGGGGGCTCATTCACATGGGGATCTGATTCAAGCAGGGGCAGGGTGTTTACAAGGGGAGAAGTGGCTAGGGCCCCTGGGATGAGGAGCTCCCTCGCAGCCAGGCTCCTTCCCCACCTCCCCAGGTTGGGTGTACAAGTACTAGGCTGAGTGAGTGCTGACCACAGTGTTGTGGAAAACACTCCTGAGGTCCTAAGGGTGGCAGGGCCAACTCAGAGGTCCGGGGAGAGAAAGCATTTGCAGCTGAAGCTACGCGGAACAAAACAGAAAGAAGAGGCGAGCGATGAGCAGCCTGGTCTGTGGTCGAGGGCAAAAGATCCAGTAAGGAGTGGCCAAACAGTAGGCGGGGCGGCGAGGAGCACCCAGCAGGTGGAGCGTGGAGCTGGGCTGCCAGTGAGGGAGCGTTCCAGCGGGGGACGCGCAGTACTACAGTGACGTATCCTTGAGATTCCAGAGCCAGGCAGCTAAAAGGAACATGAGCAGTTCAGACTGCCCGTGGCTAGTGGCGCATGGAGACAATATGGAGATCATGAATCCCTAGGTGGGAGGGAGGAGGAGTAAAAAGATGGAGAGGAAAGGCAGATTTGTATCTTGCCTGACAGAAACAACACTGTTAAACAATGGCCTGGCTATACGCTCCTGGGGGACTGCAGTAACTCTGAGAGTATTCAACTCAAAAGAAAAATCTCGAGCCTGGCATGGTGGTGTGCACCTGTAATCCCAGCACTTTGGGAGGCCGAGGCGGGCGGATCAACTGAGGCCAGGAGTTCGAGACCAGCCTGGCAAACATGCCGAAACCCTGTCTCTACTAAAAGTACAAAAATTAGCTAGGCATGGTGGAATCCCAGCTACTTTTGAGGCCAAGGCAGGAGAATCACTTGAACCTGGGAGGTGGGGGTTGCAGTGAGCCATAGTGTGCCACTATGCTCCAGCCTGGGCAACAGAGCAAGACTCCATCTCAAAAAAAAAAGAAAGAAAAAGAAAAATCTCAGTAGGCAGTTATCTGTCCATGGAGGTAAGGGCTGCCTCCACCCGTCTTCTTCACCACCTAGAACCGACCATGCCCTGGCCACCCATGTGGAGACTGGGGGTGCGGGGCAGGACTGAATCAAACCCACAGCACAGTGGAGAATGGGGGAGCTCTTCAGGAACCCGCAGCCAGAGCTCAGCCACTGAACGCAAAGGGAGGACACAGGCTTGGGGGAGGGGGCCCTGTAGTGTGCCATTCTCTAATTTTGTTCCATCTCAGAAAACATTACAGTGAAAAAGTGTGGCGGGGAGGGGCAACCTCCCCTTCTTCAAGGGGGCACCTGTTCTGTGACTCAGCACCTGCCTCCACTGTTGGACCATCAGGGTCTATATACCGTAACCCTGACACACTTTCCACATGCCGTTCTACCACCTCTATGTGGAAAGAGGGAGAGGGGCTGCCCCCACCCCCTATACCTCCAGGTAAAGTAGTTTATAAGATGAAGGGCTAAGCACAGGAACACATGACACTTTATGCACCTCATCAGTACAGGACAGAAGTGCTAAGATTTTTTAACTTTAACCCAGCAAACAGCATCTGAGTTGGTGTACAGGAGGAACCTCCTGGAACATGAATGCAAAGGACTGAACCCTGACAGGCGAGCGCAGAAGATGGTCAGTATGGTATGTTGATATCTACTATTAACACATTTTCATACCACCATCTTGACTTGGAAAAAAGGCATACTCTCCTGATTCATGAAGAGAAAACAAAAAGATACCTGAGGTCTCATCCGTGGATTCCATCGTACGTAATAGTTTACCCACAATTCCAGATGACTCAGACTAGCAACAGGATATAACACGTGGTTTTCATAATTCACAAAGAAGGGATTGGAAAACTCATCTAGCTGGCTATTGATATATGACCATAAAGATACAGTCTTTGTATATATATCCTGAAAAACACAAAAAGAAACATTTGAAATAAACTTATCTTCATATTATCAAGAATTAGTATTTCACAGAAAAAGGGATTTGAATAATGAAGTGAATTCAAATGCTGAAAATTTCATGAACATTTACTAAGCCCCAGGCCCACCGTCTTGCCACTCATGGCCTCACGTAGGGATGAAATGAAAACACACTGGTTGCTGTCCTGGAAAAACATATTGCTGAGGTCAGGTAACATCTGACAACTGTGTCTACAGAAAGGCAGAGGGAGAACTTTCTAATGACCACAGGATGATAGGGCCCGCCATAACAAATATAATTTTAAATTCTGGTGTAAAGTTTGCTTTTGTAGGCTGGGCACAGTAGCTCAGGCCTATAATGCCAGCACTTTGGGAGGCCACAGTGGGAGGACTGCCTGAGGCAGGAGTCTGAAACCAGGCCGGGCAACACAGTGAGACTTTGTCTCTACAAAAAAAAATAAATTTAAAGATTAGCCAAGTATAGTCCCAGCTCCTCGGAGGCTGAGGTGGCAGGATTGCTTGAGCCCAGGAGGTTGAGGCTGTAGTGAGCTATGATTGTACCACTGCGCTCCAGCCTGGGCAACAGAGCAAGACCCTGCCTCTAAAAGAAAATGTTAGGGGGCTATTGTGACACTTTTTTTTTTTTTTTTTTTTTTTTTTTGAGATGGAGTTTCACTCTATCGCCCAGGCTGGAGTGCAGTGGCACGATCTCGGCTCACTGCAATGTCTGCCTCCCAGGTTCAAGCGATTCTCCTGCCTCAGCCTCCTGAGTAGCTGAAGACTACGGGCGCATGCCACCACACCCGGCTAATTTCTGTATTTTTTGGTGGAGATGGCGTTTCACCACGTTGCCCAAGCTGGTCTCGAACTCCTGACCTCAAGTGATACACCTGCCTTGGCCTCCCAGAGTGCTAGGATTACAGGCCCAGCTGTGACTCTTAATGTTGAGAAATGAGAGTAAATTTTACAGTAAGATTCCTCGTGCTGGAAAATCATGGCTATATCTGGAGGAAAATGTGCTGTGGTGGCAGGCTGGAGAAACTTTGTAAAGAGAAGTAAACATGTCATGAAGTTATCTCTTCTTCCCCTAATTCAGAAACACTGTACCTACTAGCATTCCTCATCTGAACAAAAACACCCAAATGTGGTGAGGCAGGTAGATACTAAAGAATGGATCAAGCACAATGACAAAGTCAAATGAGGAAATGGCAAGGCCATCAGCATTTTCTCCCATTCCGCTGCTGACTTCCCACGAGCTATCTAAATACAGCAACATTTGATTAGGACCATTTCAACTTTTATACATCTATTTATAAGAGAATCACCAACAATAATTAAAAGGATCCGGAAAAGAAAAAAGTAGGAGGCCTCACACTTCCCATTTTCAAAAGTTACTACAAAGCCACAGTAATCAATGCCAGTGGTGCTGGCATAAGGACAGACATGCAGATCAATGGAACAGCATAGAGAGCACAGAAATGAATTCTCTCACATTTACGGTCAACTGATCTTCAACAAAGGTGGCAAGAAAATTTAATGAGGGAAAGATAATCTTTCCGAAAATGGTGCTGGGACAGCTAGATAGCCAACACACAAAAGAATGAATTTGGATCCTTAATTCACACTGTGTACAAATGTTAACTCAAAACGGATCACAGACCTAAATGTAAGAGCTAAAAGTATAAAACTCTTAGAAGAAAACAGAGGAACAAATGTTCGTGACTCTGGGTTAAGCAATGGTTTCTTAGATATGATACCAAAAGTGTAAGCAGCACGAGAAAAAATAGATAAATTGGGCTTCATCAAAATTAAAAACTTTTGTGCTTCAAAGGAAACCATGAAGAAAGTAAAAAAACAACCCATAAGTGGGATTCAATTTTTGCAAATCATGTATCTTCTAAGGAACTTGTATATATAAAGAATGTATAAGGAACGCTTACAACTCCATAATAAAAAGGACAAATAACACAATTTTAAATGAACTAAGGATCTGAATAGACTTCTCCACAGAAGATATGCAAATGGCCAATATGCACATGGAAATATGCTCAACATCATTAGTCGTTGGGGAAATGCAAGTCTAAAACCACAACACACCACTTCCCACTCACTAGGATGGCTATAATCTTTTTAAAAAGGAACATAGTGAGTGTTGGTGAAATGTGGAGCAATTGGAAGCCTCAGACATTGCTCATGTGTGCAACTGCTTTGGAAAACAATCTGGCAGTTCCTCAACAGGTTAAACATAGTAGCCATACGACCCAGTAATTCCACTCGTAGGTAATGAAAGCATACGTCCCCATAAAAACCTGTACGTGAATGGTTATAGTAGCATTATTCCTAACGCCAAAATGTGGAAACAACCCAAATTTCTATCAACCAATAAATGGATAAACAAAATGTGGTCTATCCATATAATGGAATACTGCTCAGCCATAAAAAGGATGTATTGGTACATAGATGAACCTTGAAAACATTATGCTAAGTCAAGGAAGACAGTCAGAGAAATTCATCTATCGTATAATTCCATTTATAATTCCATTTCTATGATGTCCAGAATAGGCTAATCCGTAAAGACAGAAAGCAGATAGATGGTTTCTGGGGAAAGGGGTAGAGAAATGAGAAGTGATTGCTACTGAGTATGCCATTTCTTTTGGGAGTGACAGATTTTATGAAATTAGACCAGGCGCAGTGGCTCACACCTGTAATCCCAGCACTTTGGGAGGCCAAGGCGGGAGGATCACTTGAGGCCAGGAGTTCCAGACCAGCCTGGGCAACATAGCAAGACTCCCATCTCTACAAAAAATGGAAATAAATAAATTTTATGAAATTAGATACTGGAGATGGTGCACAATGTGGAGTATGCTAGAACCAAGAAAGTGTACACTTTAGGTGGTGAATTTTACAGTATGTAAATTATATATCAAGAGAGCTGATTTTTCTTTTTTCTCCAAAAGCACCAGACTGGAAGAGAGCTGATTTTTTTAAGAATGAATTTTGCACTCCCCCTCTCAAAAAAAAAAAAAAAAAAAAAAAGAAGACAAAACCATGGTTTAAATTCTTTACATAAACTTCGTTCTTCTGTTTCTGGTTTTATTTGTTTTAGATGGCTTTGAGCTATAACTCACATAACATAAAATTCACTCTTCTAAAAATGGTTTTCTTTTTATCAGGAGGTTAACAAGCGCCATCACGCTGGGTCCGCAGGAGCGCGGATTTTCCTCTAACTGCAGTAGGAAGTGGTGGAGAGGTATATGCTCAGATTTCAGTTAGTGAATGCTCGCTCTGCTTGCTATGTTTAGAATGGACTACTGAAGGGCAGAAAGAGAATCAGGAAAGCCCATTCCTGGGTTTCTGCCTTAGTCCAGATGTGAGACAGTAGGGGCCTAAGCTACGCTTGTAGCTATAAGGCAGTTAAGAAGTGGCAGATAAAGAATATGCTTTGGGACAAGGCCAGCAGCACTCACCAAGGGACTGGGTGTGGTAGCTAGGGTGAGGGTGAGGGAGGAATGGAAGGTAACTCCCACGTATTTGGCCTCGGCATCTGGATGGCCAGTGGTGCTGTGGACTGAGACGCAAAAGAGCCAGGGAGGAGCAGGAAAAGGCATTTAGGTCCCCAAGGTGAGATAAAGTCACCTAGAAAGACAGAACAAGACTTGAGGCGAGAAGAGGACCTAGGCTTGGGCCCAGGTGACTCCAACTTTAGAGACTGGTTAAAATGGCACCAGCCAGAGGAGACTGAGCAGAGGAGGCCGAGGAGGCAGGGAAGAAGCAGGACGACATGAGGGTCACAGAATGAGAACACTGTCAACTTGGGGGAGGCTGCTGAAAGAGGAGGAGGTGGGCGTTACTGGCAGACTGTTTTCTCCTAAATTCTATACTGTCCTAATGTACTCAGCTCACAGGCAGTGGTCCTTGTCTATTAGCAGGACCATACTCCTGAAGCTGCCTTTTTCCAATGCCTTCTCACTTTTGACCATGTCTTTCTTTTATCCCACACCGAGGAAAAAAGAAAGAGGTGAGATGTAACTCCGAGAAGTTTGGTAACTGCTTCATTACCAGTTTGATGTAAAAAAGTGTTAGCTTGCTACCTAACGTGGGGTTTTGGCTAACTGGCAGACTCCATTTTCAAGGCCTTCAAGTACGATCTGTCCAGCACCACAGAGGATGAAAAGCAGAATCAAACGGTTTTGGAGTTGGTGCAGTGGAAAACACATGAACTCAGAGTCAGAATGTCCAGGTTCTAGCACTGATCTACTCCTTAGAGAGCCATGGGCTCTCTGGATCCCAGCCCCCCATGCCTAGAAAGGAAGGGGCTAGTGTTAGACACATGCAGTGGGGCTGGCCGGAATCCGGGAGGGCATTTACAGTCAGCAACAGCACCAGAGCACAGTCCTCCCTCCCCTCAGCCCTCCTACAGTGGCACTTCCTAGGAGAGGTGCCTGAGCCATAGAGAAAGCAACAGGCAAGGACACAACACACTCACCTCTTTGAATCGCTGCTGTTCACAGTTGCACAGAAAGGTCCCAAAAAGACAGCTATAAAGGTGATCCAAAATTGTAATCAAGAATAGCTCATTAAACTCGAATGCTGAAGGAAACTTAAATGAAGAGGAGAAAAATAAGGTTTAGTCATAGAGTCCAATTTCTAAAACAAAGTAACACTACTTTTTAGTGAAAGACAGCGAAATTGCAACTTGGAATATAGTCAGATTTAAAGGAAGACTGAGTCCATGTAAAGTTCAACTACCTGCAGTTTTAAGTCCAAATTTATAGCTGTGGCTGAGAAACAACCAGAAGCACTAAATCTGTTGTACTCAATGCCCAAAAAAGCTTACGTGGCTTCCGCTTTCACCATCAGTAAGACAGAGCCCAGACTTGCCCTTCTGCCAGAAACAACTAGCAAGCTGCATAAAATATGAGAAATGACTGTTTTCAGACGCTGGCAACAGGCAGTACTGGACTGTAACTCTGCGAGAAGGGAAAGAAATGAGGGGGAGCCCCGCTATTGGGCTAGCTTCCCCCCTGCAGGCATGTCCCAGGTCGGGGTACGGGGAGCAGTAGACCTCAGTCAAAACATGTACCCAAAGTGACTCAAGAAGAAATAGAAAATCTGAGTAGCTCTCCATCTATTAAATAATCAACTACAAATTAAGAACCTTCTCACAAAGCCAACTCCGTGACCACACACCCCTGAATTCTTACCAGTGTAAATGAGCAAGCTGAACCTGGCAATATATAAAAAAGGTAATACAACACGACCAAGTGGGCTTTACCTTAGGAATGCAGGACTGGCTTAACCTTTGAAAATCTATGTTACAAAACAAATCAATGACTGTAATTCACCGTATCAGCAGAGTGAGGAAGCAAAAGCACAGATCATCTTGGTTGTTTTAGGTCATTCTTGATGGGGTTTTGCAGAATCCATGAAGACTATTACTATTGCCAGCAGGTTCTAGCCAGTAGCTGGCATGTTGTGGCCACAAGATGATCTGGAAGTGATAATAATTACCCTAACAGCAGGCAGGTTCTGAGTGCCTACATGTGCCAGAACTCTAATGTAAAAACATAGTAAAATATTCATCACCTACTAAATGAAGTAAAACCAAATAGAACTACCCAGCATATTTGTATTTAAGTCAGTTTACTTAAAAACCTATTCTTCAATCAGAGTGATGCATGCACACTATCATGACAAATCTTCACATCTCCAGAATGATAAATATATCAGGATCACTAATAGACAAGTTTTTTAGTTTAGCTTTACTACTTTACTACACTAGCAACGGGCTTTTCAATTAGAACCATGGCCAATCCAGGACTGTCCAAACTCCACTTGAAACTCTTTCTTCACCAGGCTGTTACATTAGCTGACTTAAGGAATTATGCTCAGATACCTCGGATTAAGACTTGCTTCTGTCTCCATCTTAAGGATTGCGCTCATAGAAACACACAACTGTCTTCTAAGGAATCTTATCAGAATATTACTGCTTCAGAAACCTCTGGAAACTAACTCTGGTGGTTCTTACTGGCATCCTTGTTCTTAGATGAACTAAATCAACAATGTAATGTCTCTGGCTGAAATGCTAACGATAGCTACTGCTTAATCCTTTCTTGGAGCCTTTAAGATTGCCCCTTGCAACTCTGACAGTGGCCTCACATTTCAAATGGCCATCTTTCTCTATTTCTGTCTCTCTGTCTCTCATTCATGCATTTATTTATTTAAGACAGGGTCCCACATTGTTGCCCAGGCTGGAGTGCAGTGGCGCAATTGTGGTTCACTGCAGATTCAACCTCCCAGGTTCAAGCGATCCCTCCCGCCTCAGCCTGTCAAGTAGCTGGGACCACTGCCACACCCAGGTAGTTTTTGTTTGTTTTTTGTTTTTTCGAGAGACAAGGTCTCCCTGTGTTGCCTAGGCTGGTCTTGAGCTCCTGATCTCAAGCGATCCTCCCATCTCAGCCTCCTAAAGTGCTGGGATTAGAGGCATGAACCACTGCACCCAGCTAAAATGGCTATCTTCTAACAGGCTAGGCACACTATGTCCAATTTTCCCAGGACTTCTCTACGCAGCTTAGTTATGCCCTATTCATACATTATTGGCACCACAGAATTTGTGAATTGTAAGCAAATGTATGACACTTTTGTGTACTGAAGCCTTATTACATCAAGGATAGGAATAAAAGATCCAGGGTTTTGTCCTATATTTTACAGTTCTCAAACTTTTAAAAATAAATGTTTACTAACAAGATAGCAAATTGTTGACATATTTTCAAGCCATATAAGTGATATGAACTAAATAGTTGTATCCCCTCAAATTTCTATGTTGAAATTCTCATCCCCAAGGTGTGGTCTGAGGAATTGAGGCCTTTGGGAGGTGATCAGGTCATGAGGGTAGAGCTCTCGTGAATGGGATCAGTGCCCTTCTAAAAGAGGCCGAAGAAAGCTCTCTTGTCCCTTCCATGATGTGAGGTTACAATGAAAAGACAGCTAATCTATGAACCAGGAAGCAAGCTCTCACCAGACACTGAATCTGCTGGTGCCTTGATCTTGGATTTCCCAACCTCCAGAACTATGAGAATTAAGTTTCTGTTGTTTATAAACCGCCTCAGTTTATGATATTTTGTTACAGCAGCCCAAACAGACTATGAAAACAAGTCTTCACTCCTAGCCCCTGAGCCTACATTGTAGATCTGGGAGCTTGGGAAGGTGTGTTCTAGTGTCAGTGAGGACAAGCCTTATTCTGGCCAACTGGGTACCAGATATGGGAGGTCAAAGTGGGCAGGGCTCAGTCCAAACCCATTGGCACCCATGAAAACTGGAAAACAAAGGCTCCATCTACTCATGTTGGGTCAAGACTGCAATTTATACTCAGGGAGTGTGGTGGCATCGAGCTCAACTCAGAAAACAGCTCACTGAGGGAAACAGTAGCAGGTGGAGTAATACAAATAAAGATTAGGTCACTGCAAGTCATAGTTTGTTTTGGCCTCTTCTCCTGGAAACTGTACCTTTTACCTAAAAGTATGATTTCCAAAAATACCTAGCACAGTAATCTATAATAAAATTCTACACCTCTTTTATTTTTGTTTTAGAGGCAGGGTCTCACTCTGTCACTCAGGCTAGAGTGCAGTGGCACAATCATAGCTCACTGTAACCTCGAACTCCTGGACTCAAGCAATCCTCCTGCCTCAGTTTCCCGAGTAGGTGGGACTACAGGTGCACACCACCATGCTTGGCTAATTTTTTATTTTTTTAAGAGATGGGGAGTCTCACTATGTTGCCCAGGCTGGTCTCAATCTCCTAGTCTCAAGTGATCCTCCCACCTCAGACTCCTGAGTCACTGAGATAATAGGCATGAATCAGCATACCTGGCCCCGATTCTGTACCTCTTGAGGAAAAAAATTTTCAATGACTATTAAACCTATCCAAAAGGGTAAGGATTGTATTAAATTATGGATATTATTGAGTGTCTTTGAGGCTCTTCTTTAAAGAGTCCCTGCATTATTTTTCCCTTAGTTTCTTTGTTCACATAGAGACTAGTTCATTTTATTCTGATATTTCTGACAGTTTTACACTGCATAGCTTACTTGAGTTAACAGTAGGCACCTAAAAATAAATTAATCTTTCATATGAATGCATCTTATACCAATCTGCTATATATCTCATTCGTTAATGAACTGATAAAGATTAATCATCGATGTCTCTGCTAATGCATTTACAATGTAATTTTAAAAGAAATTAATTATACACACGTTTCACAGAATCTTAGAGCTGTGAGAGACATCTGAAATCTTCTAATGCAAACCCCTTATTTTCTTTCTTAAAATCCAATAAAAGCACAAAAACGACATGGCTTAGACATGAAAACAGGCACTAAGCAGCATAAAGAATGGAGGTCAGTTTGAAGATGTTAAAAAATACACACTTGGGAGGAATAAACTACTTTACATCCACAAAAGATGGTGCTTATCCCTTTAGAAGCATTGCAATTATTTTTTGTGTTCAATCTTTTTATGCAATTTTTCTAAAATGTGTTTCATACTTTCTTGTCCTAACCTGAACGTGACAATCATTTAATTTTGTTATTGGCTCAGCATCAACACAAATAGCAATAGTGTCCGGCACTGTAAAACGGTAAGGCTTCAGGCCAGCCTTCGTGCTTGTGGAGTGTGTTTGCGCATACCTACCTCTGGGACCAGCCCCGCTTACCTGGCCAGCTCTCTAACAGGCTATCTTTTATCACCTGTGTGTGACCTGGCCATCAGTTCATGTGAGACCCCAATCAGTTTGTTGAAGCTGGGTGTAAAAATCAGTGTTAATTTCTAAGTGAGGGCCTGAGGACTCCAAGAAATCTACTTTAGCTACTCAGAACCCCTTCCCTTTGTTCCTTATTTCTAAAGGTATGTCAGTATACTCCCTTGCCACTGAAAGTGTGATCTGTGACCTGAGAGCTTATCAGAAATGTGGCATCTCAGGCTCTGCCCCAGCCCCACTGAATCAGAATCTGCATTTCAATAGGAGCCCCAGCGGATGTGTGTGCTCATTAAGGTTTGAGCAGTGTTAGTCTATAGCAATGGTCTCAAAGTTGAGCATCCATCAGCCCCTAGAAGAGCTTGTGGAGCCAGAGTGCTGGGACCTGCCCAGAGCACTGGCAGGTCTTCAGTGAGGTTGGAAGACTGGTGTCTCTATCTAGTTCTCAGGACCACATTTGGAGCACTAAGTTAGATCACGGGTTCTCAAACTCATTTGCACATCTGAATCACCTGGAGAACTTTTACACACACCTGAGCCTGTCCCCAGGCTCGCAGGAAGAAAGTTCCTAGGTGCTGGCTGTGCGCACTCAAGGTGGAGAGCCATCTTCTGAGTTCTCCAGGTCCTCAGGGCAGAGCTGCTGGGGAGCGGGACAGCACAGGCAGCATTGTGGCTGTCAACCTTCTTCCAGCAAACACACACTGCCATCAGTAACAGTAGCTCTCAGTGGGGAAACAGGTCTGGTATTTCACAGACTTTCTGCAGTAGAGAGGCAGATGTCCTCTGAAATGGCCCTGGGCTGATGGTGATAAGAGTGTGGGAGGATCGATCAGGAGCAGCAGGGCTGTTGGTACAATCCCTACAGATCACCGGCAGCTTCCTGGCTGTTTCCCTTCCCCATGATTGAAGCAGCCAAGGCCAGAGCTCCTGGTGAATGACTAGCAGGGGAGGGCCCAAACCCTGGATCTCAGCCCCACCCTCAGCCCGACTGAGCAGCAGGTACTAGGGAAACTACTCTCTTTTGCCCCCCACCCCAGCCACACTCTCTGGTTCCAGGTCCATTACTCTGGCACTATCTCTTATCATAAAGATAGGAGACCAAATTCAGGTTTACATGTTGGAGATGAGGAAAAAAAAACCAAAAAAACATAAAAAACTAACAGTGCAGGAACTATGGCCTTATGGCCTACTTTGACGGAAGCCAATGGGCCTGACTAGCTGGAAGGAAGGGGATCCCTAGATGGCTTCCTTGTTTACCAGGGCCCTGTGCATTGGGGTTTGAGAACTACACACCAGCTAATAGCAAAATGCTGCGCTGCTTCCTCTCTGCCATTGGTTCCTGGACATTCATTTCCCTCTATGACCTTGGGGGTGGAAGAGGCTCTGGACTGGGGCAGGGTGTGGAGATTCCTGGATTGCCTGGTCTAATCCCATGTACTAGCCGTTCATTCACCTCCTCATTTCTGACATCTGGCCAAATCTTAGATGAACTGCTTAGCAGGGGACTGTCCTTCCTTAACCTTTTGAAAGGGAGTAAAAGCAGCAGAACCTACAGAGGAGTCGGGCCTTGCTTTGGACAACTGGTGGACACGATGACTGATAAAAACCATTTGCAAAGACAAGTAACTTTTGGTGTGAAATTGGTTGTTTCTAATGTTCTGCTTATATTTCTAAATGAATTAGAATCAAATTGTGTTAAAGAACGGGTCATATTTCAAACATTCATTTTGAATGAAAGAACAATGATAGTTTAATCTTTACAGTATATTTAAAGCAAAGACTATATAGAAATATACCTGAAATCACCGGGTGTGGTGGTTCACGC
This sequence comes from Ateles fusciceps, assembly GCA_036589455.1. Taxonomy (NCBI): domain Eukaryota; kingdom Metazoa; phylum Chordata; class Mammalia; order Primates; family Atelidae; genus Ateles; species Ateles fusciceps. The sequence goes on along the minus strand of JAZHEH010001548.1, from coordinate 27,248 downwards.
CTGTAATCCCAGCATTTTGGGAGGCCAAGGCGGGCAGATCACCTGAGGTCAGGAGTTCAACACCAGCCTGGCCGACATGGAGAAACCCGGTCTCTACTAAAAATACAAAACAATTTGCCAGGCGTGGTGGCGCATGCCTATAATCCCAGCTACTCAGGAGGCTGAGGCAGTAGAATCGCTTGAACCCGGGAGGTGGAGGTTGCAGTGAGCCAAGATTGTGCCATTGCACTCCAGCCTGGGTGACAATAGTGAAACTCCATCAAGACAGACAGACAGACAAGAAAGACAGACAAGATGAAAGAAAGGAAGGAAGGAAGGGAGGGAGGGAGGGAGGAAGGAAGGAAGGAAGGACAGAAAGAAACTTGAAATCTCTCACCTGTCTTGTCATTTGCCAAACACAATCAATAAACTGCAGAAATATAGGAGATCGGTCAGCATCAGCGTGGTTGTCATTACCATGGCCCACTCGCTGAAAAGAAACAGAAGGCTTTAACATATGTTATGGTCCTCTTGAAAGTCACCGTGAGTTGTCCAGTGGTAAGAATCACGTCTCATCTGGCCTAAGAGAATTCCTGGCACATAACAGGCACTCAAAAATGTCTATCAAATTGAAATTACTTCCATTACTTTTAGAAAACAAAATTTCAGTTTATAGTATTTTTACATGTTGATCATTTTACAATTTCTCTTTAATATAGTTGATATCAAGAAAGCGTAAGCAACTAGCTGGCAACTTTTCAGTTAAAATGGTAAGGTCCAGACCAGCCACCACACCAAGTGTATAGTGTCAACGTAGATGCCAATTAGCACTTCATAAAGCACATGATGAATGCCATTTTCTCTACAAGTATAAAAACATTTTTTTTGTATTTTTCAGAACTGTCAGTAAGTCTGTAGAATCAAAATAATGATTAACAATCTACAACTTTTTACCAATTCTACATGACTCAGAGAACCCTAAAATCTCAATCTTGAAATGGTAAATGGGGTAGGGTCCTTGCTTAAGGCAGTCTAGTACTGTATTTCATATCTTTTGATATTTTATAAGACATCAATAGTTTCATACCAAAAGGTAAAAGATAGTATTCTCAAATACAAAAGGATTGCCAAAACACTGAAAATGCCACAGGTAAAAAGATAGCTGAAGAGTGAGGATTCTGAGAGAAGCTTCCAAGAATTTGACTATCAGCAAAAGAATGTAGGGGAAGAAGACATTAAGAAAAGACAAAGCAATCACACAGAAAGAGCAACAAAGCTCTATGAAATTGCCACCAGAAAGACAGGAAAACAAAGAAAGGACCAAATCAACATTAACATCTCAGTGTATTGCCTTCTTTTAAAAGATAATTTAATTGTGGTAAAATACACATGATATATAATTTATCATTTGAACCATTATTTTTATTTTTTAGAGACAGCAACTCACTCTGTCACCCAGGCTGGAGTGCAGTGACATGAGCACAGCCTGCTGCAGCCTCTAACTCCTCAGCTCAAGTGATTCTCCCACCTCAGCCTCCAGAATGGCTGTGACTATGCATGTGAGCCACTGCACCCAGCTAATTCTTTCATTTTTTTTTTAGAGATGAGGTCTCACTATATTGCCCAGGCTGGTCTCAAGCGATCCTCCTGGCCTGAACTCCTGGCCTCAAGCGATCCTCTCACCTCAGCCTCCCAAAATGCTGGGAATTACAAGCATGAGCCACTGCATCCAGTCTCATCTTAACCATTTATAAGTGTGTGGTGCAGTGGCATCAAGCACACTCAGACTACGCAACTATCACCATTTCCAGAACTTGTTAATCTTTCCAAACAGAAACTTTATATGCATTCATCACTAACTCCCCCATTCCCCACCCTCCCAGCCCCTGGCAATGACCATTCTACTTTTTGTCTTTGTGAATTTGATTATTCTAGGTTCTTCATATAAGTGGTAAACATAAATGTTTGTTCTTTTGTGACTGGCTTATTTTGCTGAGCATATTTTCAAGGTTCATCCATGTTGTAGCACATGTCAGAATTTCCTTTTTTAGACTAACATTGCACTGTGATAATCATGTGCCACATAATGACATTTCAGTCAATGACGACTGCATATCCAACGATGGTCCCATAAGGTTATCGTATCATATTTTTACTGTACCTTTTTCTACATTTAGATACACAAATACTTACCATGGCATTACAGTTGCCTACAGTATTCAGTACAGTCACAATGCCGTACAGGTTTGCAGCCTAGGAGTAACAGGCTATACCCTATAGCCTAGATGTTAGCAGGTTCTCCACCTAGGCTTCTGTAAGTACACTCTATGATATTCACACGATGACGAAATCGCCTAATGTTGCATTTCTCAGATGTATCCTCATCATCACACACTGCATGACTGTATATACAGACTGCATTTTGCTTATCCATTCATCTGCTGATGGACACTGGGGTTGCTTCCCACCTTTGCGCTACTGTGAATAAAGCTACTACGGACACCGATGTACAAATATCTGTTTGGGCCCCTGCTTTCTCGTCTTTGGGGTATGTACCCATCAGCAGAATTGTCAGATCATGGGGTAGTTGCATGTTTAATTTTTTGAGGCTCCACCATACTGTTCTCCATAGTGGCTGCATGCATTGCCCCGCTATAAAACCACTTGTAGGACCTGCTGTTCAGCATTTAAGGCATCTAGGGAACTGTTTTACACTGACAGTTCACAATTTAGGATTCGTTCTTTTAACAGATAGCCATGGAACTCCTATGGCATGTGCAAGGCATCATGCCTGACCCTCAGAATGTCAGACATTGTCACGGTGTCTGGTAGAGGCCAGGTCCTTGGCTAGGTACCTAAGAGACCAAAGCAAATGAGACACTGTACTTATGCATGATCAATAATTCATTTGTGGTCTAGTTAAGAGACAAAGAAAGTGTTCCAAGGGCTTCCAAGTATGCAGTGGGTATGGTGAGAGCACAAGGGAATGAGAGAACCGTCCTAGGATGGGGTAGGGGAAGGAACAGGGAGGAACGGTCGTGCAAGTCATAGTCATGAAGGACATTTCATTTGAGATAAACCCTGAAGGACAGGGAGACGTCTGCTTCCTGTGTAGCCAGGAATTGATAACCAGTGGGAATGTGGTGGGGGGGACACTAAGGAAGCCGTAAGTAGCTCGACATAGCTGAGGCTTAGAAGGGGCAAGGGAAGAAGATGAGAGGTGAGGCTGGAGATGTAGCTAGGGCCAGATCACCAAGGGCTTTGAGCACACAGTGAGGAGTTTGCTCATAATCCTGTGTGCTACAGGAAGGCACTCAGGGACTCACACTGGGGAGTGGTAGCATCCGATCCGTTTTTCGGAATGCTCCATCTGGCTCCAGTGGGGACGATGGATTAGACAGAGCTAGGTTGCACAGAGGCTACTGCTATTGTTGGGGATGTTTGTCCTCTAAAACCTCATGTTGAAATTTCATCCCCAGTGTTGGAGGTGGAGCCTAATGGGAGGTGTTGGGTCATGGGGGTGGATCCCTCATAAATAAATTAAACCCTCCTTGGGTAGGGGGGGTGGTGTGTGAATTCTCTATTAGTTCCCAAGAGGGCTGGGAACAGCTCTCTTTGTAACAGCTCTTTATTACAAAGAGCCGGGGCACCCTCTCCCTCTCTCTTGCTTCCTCTCTCACCATGTGACCTCTACACACTGGCTCCCCTTTACCTTCCACCATGAGCGGAAGCAGCCTGAGGCCCTCACCAGAGGCAGATGCTGGCACCATGCTTCTTGTGCAGCCTGCAGAACAGTGAGCCAATTACATCTCTTTTCTTTAAAATTACCCAGCCTCAAGTATTCCTTTGTAACAACACAAACAGACTAAGACAGCTACTTAGGAGACTGCCTAAGGGAGTTGACAAGGCCTGAATTATGAGAGCATCAGCAGCAATGGAGATGAGATGAAAGATTTGCTATAGATGTATTCAAAGTTGTAGGGCTGGGTGAGATCACTAACAGATTAACCACAAAGAGAAGAAAAATGATCCAAGGACTCATCCCTGGGACACCCCAACAAGAGGTCAGGGAGATGAGGGAAGACCTGAAAGTTGGAGGAAATTCAAAAGGTCGTAGAAACCTGGAAGCCAAATGAAGAAAGCGTTTGGAAGAAAGGAAGAATCAACAGCATCGAATGGCCAGGCCAAATTAAACAAGTGATGACTATGACAAGACGAGCTGGTGGGGCACTGTGAGAAGGAAGCCTGACTGAAGTGCTTTCAAGACAGTCTGGAAGGAGAAAAATGGTGATACTGAGTACAGACAACAGGTTTGAGGAGACTGTTGTAAAAAGAGCAGAGAATCAGGGTGACAGCTGAGGAGAGCTGTGAGGTCACGAAGGTTTTTTTAGGATATAACAGAATGTCTCTACACCAATGGGAATGATCTGGGGAGGAGGGGGAATGGAGGCAGGACAGAGGGAAGAATAATTCGAAAGTTCCATGATGGAGGCAAGCAGGCAAGGGCAGGACCAGCCTCAGCTGGAAGCTCTGACAGCTCATTCACAGAACCCCAGGTAAGGTGGAGTACACAGACCCAGAGGGTGGGTGGTTGCAGGCTTGAAATCACTGTTTAAATGCTGGCTCCACCCTAACTAGCTGTGTGACTCTGGGCAGATAACCCACACTCCTGAAACCTCAGTTTCCACATCTGTCAATGCTAGTGCCATCAGGATTGAACAAGATGATGCATGTAACAGTGCCAAACACGTAGTGGAGACTTAGGAGATTGAGGCCACTAGGAATCTGCTAGTCCTATTGCCTTCACTGTGGCCATGGCACAGTGGGCCCCAGCATTAGCAAGTAGCGATGGGAGCAGAGGGCTGTGGGCACACCCTGATGCATGCACTCTGCTCAGTCCCGGTGCATGCTGCCATCACTGACATCTCGCTAGACAGCCTTTACCACTGCCCCTTGGCAGAGCACCCGTTCCGGTTTTCTCTCCCCCTAGGACATATAGTTTGGGGGAGGAAGGTAGAAGGCAGTGGCCTCTGAGTCTTCAGAGATGGCCCAGTACAAACATCTGGAAAGATTCCACACACTCTCTCTTCCTTACCAAGACCAGCCTTTGCTGAGGGGGGGAAGAAACAAAGGATTTGGTGATGTTTAAAATTTCCCTGGCACTTAGCATGGGCCAAGCACTGCCCTAAACACTTGACACATAAACTCATTTTTCCCACACAACACCCCATTTCAGAGAGGAGGGAATCAAGGAAGAGAAGGGAAAGAATGTGCCCAAGGATCTGCCAGTAGCTCCCAAAGGGCATGCAGCTCAGAGACTGTGGACCTGCCCCTTCTCTCTGGGAGGTCCTCTTTCAGGTGCTCTACCCCAGGAATGCCCGGACACCTGGTAGCTTGGCACACTCACATCAAAGCCCAAAGAAATCCTTGCACTACCCATCCTCCTGCTTTCCATAGCAAGTCTAATGGGACTTGAGGAGGATTCCCATTCAATGTACAGTTCAGACAGATCCCTAACAGCTCAATGGCCTGGACAGACCAGAAGTAGCTGCCAGTTACACTAAAACACAAATGGCCACCGGATGACCTAGCAACTCCATTCCTAGGTATACAACCCCCTAGGTTAAAAGCAAGTTGTTACAGGCTGAATTGTGATCCCCAAACTTGAAGCCTGAACATTCAGTAGCTAAGGAATGTGTCTATATTTGGATATAGGGCCTTTAAAGAGATGATTACATTCAAATGAGGGCATGAAAGTGGGCCCTAACCCAATCTCACTGGTATCCTTATGAGATAAGGACACTGGACACAGACAGCAGGGGTGCCCAGTAGCTCCCCAAAGGGAAGAAAGACCTTGTGAAGAGGTAACAAGCGGGCAGCCCATATGCAAGGAAAGAAGGGAGACCTTGAGAGAACTCAATCCTGCTGGCACCTTGATTTTGGACTTCCAGCCTCCAGAACTATGAGAAAATTACTTTCTGTTGTTTCATCCATGCAGTCTGTGGTACCTTGTTATGGCAAAAACTTATATGCCAACATTCACAGCAGTATTCTTTACAATAGCAAAGGCGGAAGAACCCGAGCATCTACCAACAGATGAACAGATAAACAAAATGTGGTGTATACACACAAGGGAATACTATTCAGCTATAAAAAGAATGAAAATTTGATATTTGTTACAACATGGAGGAACCTTGAAAATATTATGCTTAGTGAAATAACTCCCAAATACTATATGATTCCACTTATATGAAGTACCTAGAGAAGGCAAATTTATGTGGAGACAGAAAGATTAGCAGTTGTCAGGGGCTGGGGGAAGTGAGGAATGACTGCTTAACGTGTACAGCATTTCCTTTTGGGGTGAAGAGTATGTTTTTGTTGTTTCTTTTTTGAGACGGACTTTTGCTCTGTTTCCTGGGCTAAAGTGTAGTGGCATGATCTCAGCTCACCGCAACCTCCGCCTCCTGGGTTCAAGGAATTATCCTGCCTCAATCTCCTAAGTAGCTGGGATTATAGGCGCCTGCCACCAAGCCCAGCTAATTTTTGTATTTTTAGTAGAGACAGGGTTTCACCATGTTTGCCAGGCTGGTCTCCAACTCCCGACCTCAGGCAATCCATCCGCCTCGGCCTCCCAAAGTGCTGGGATTACACGCGTGAGCCACCACACCTGGCCAGAGTATGTTTTGAAACTAGAGGTGATGGTTACATAACACTGTGAATGTACTAAAGGACACTGAATTGAGCATTTTAAAGTGGTTAATTCTATGTTATATGAATTTTACTTCAATTTTTTAAAAAAGCATAAGTACACTAAAATAAGAACACCCTACCAGGAATATACAATGCCTGAGGTCCATGAATTTTATTATGGCAATTCAGGTCTGATACGATACAGAAGAGAAAGCCTGCACTTATGTGTGTGTGTGCGTGCTTACGTGTGTCACACATGACATTCACATCCCTATGATAGAGCAAAACAGTCCAGCATAAACCTTACTGTTTAACTTACCAGTGCAAACCTGTGTCCAAAGCTTATCCACTCCTTTTCTATGAGAATTTCAAATCCTTTAATGGTCCTGTAGTAACTGTCCAACATTAGCATAGCCAGAGATGTGAGCTGGGCTGTTTGGTCCCAACCATCGCTGCAATGCACCACCACAGATGTTTTCCCAGATTCTATTTATCAGCAATTCTTACTGCCCCAGCAAGCAGCATCTTCAGAAAAAAAAAAAAAAAAAAAAAAAGGCACATTAGACCAGGCTACATTGAATTTCAATTACGATGTAAAATAATTGTGGGGAGAACTTTAGAAGTTCTGGTCAATAAACCAAACAAGAATGGCATGCAATCAGCTCAGAATCACTAGGAGATATTAACATCACGTTAAAAAAAAATAAAGAAAATACCTTATACCAAGAAAAACTACAGGAGAAAATATGGTTTCTTTATTAAAGAGTCACAAAGTTCTTTAAAAGCCTGACCTAAGGCAAGCATTTTCCTCTTTCACTATGTCACAAAAGCCCTCCACAAAGACCCCAGTCTGATGCTGCATATGGAAAGTAATAAGAAAGCTCATGCACACAGCCAAAAGGCACTTATTTGCAATGCTGAAAAACCACTTGGAGATATATGTATTTATGGCATGGCACAGGCACAAAGAAGTCTTAACTGGAAAGCATATAAAGTACTGGATCTCTTTACCCTTATATATTCTAGCCAATGCGTCCCATCCACATTGGAGAGCCACCGTGCCTCATCGATGGAAGGGTACACAATCTCTTTTAATTTGCGTAGTGACTCTCGCATCACATGAATGTTGTGGATCTCTAAGAACACGAGTTCCCGCGTTTGGGTAAACACTTTCACTTTCATATCCTCCACCCTTTGTCTGTGAAAAACAAGAGATACATTACATCATCTGGAATTTACTTTTCTTTTTTTTTATTGTACTTTAGATTCTGGGGTACACGTGCAGATCATGCAAGATTGTTGCATAGGTACATTCATGGCAAGGTGGTTTGCTGCCTCCATTCCCCCATCACCTATACCTGACATTTCTCCCCTCATTACCTCCCTACCTTTCCTCCTCACTGTCCCTCCCCTAGCCCCCCCCCACAATGGACCCTAGCGTGTGATGCTCCCTCCCTCTCTGTGTCCATGTATTCTCATTGTTCAAGACCCGCCTATGAGTGAGAACATGCGATGTTTGATTTTCTGCTCTTGGGTCAGTCTGCTAAGAATGATGGTTTCCAGCTTCATCCATGTCCCTACAAAGGACATGAACTCATCTCTTTATGGCTGCATAGTATTCCATGCTGTATATGTGTCACATTTTCTTTGTCCAGTCCATCATTGATGGGCATTTGGGTTGGTTCCAGTGCTGGCAGAGTTGGTTCCTTTAGGAAGTTACAGGGAAGAATCTGTTTTCATGTCACTCTCTCTTAGCTTCTGGTGGCTGCTGGAAGTCCCCCTTGGCATTCCTCAGCTTCTAGCTGCATCATTCGGATCTTGCCTCTATTGCCACATCACCATCTTCCTTCTGTGTGTGCCTGTGTCTCTATGTGGCTTTCTTATAAGGACACGAGGCACTGGATTTAGGCCTACCTTACCCCCAAGATGACCTCATCATAAATTAATACATCTGCAAAGAACCTATTTCTAAATAAGGTAACATTCTGAGGTTCCAGTTGGACATAAACTTTTGGGAGACATTTTTCAATCTACTACAGTGGTTCAACATACAAAAATCAACCAATGTAGAAGAAGATATGAAAGGTATCCAGATTGGAAAGGAAGAAGTCACATTATCTCAATTTGCATATGGCATAATCTTATATATAAAGAACCAATGGAGACCTAGAAAATATTCCTAGACACATATACTGCTATCGTTAAAATTAGTCTAGATATACAATTTGGTGTCCTGTCTCTATCTCTTATGCATGGGACAAAACACAATGAACTGCCCTCCAGGCTGTTGACTAGTCTGAAGATGACCTCCACTGATACGGCTTTTCTTATATTTTGTAATTCCTTGGGATATGGTAGTGACAGGAAGGAGGCAGAGATGTAGAAAGACTGACACAGCTAATGATCCACATGTGCGGAGCAAGGGGGCCTCACTGAGGATGCCTCCCTATGGTAGGCTGAATAGTGGCCCCCCGCCAAAGACATCCACAACAAATCCCTGGCAACGGTGAATGTGACCTTATTTAAAAGAAGGTCTTTGCAGACGTTTAAGGATCCAGAGAGTTGCAGATGTGTTTAAGGATTCCAAGATTATTTGAAAAGAGGGTCTTTGCAGAATGTGTTTACGGATTCAGGATTATTTCAGGTGGAACCTAAACGTCATCACAGTGACCTTAGAAGAGAAAGGAGGAGATACAGAAACACAGAGCAAGAGAGGGCCATGTGAAGGCGGAGAAAAAACTGACTGTGGCTACAAGCCCAAGAGAAGCAGGGGGCCACCCACGCCAAAGAGGCAAGGAACGGATCCGCCCCTGGAACCCTTAGAGGGAGCAGAACTGGCCTCCAGAATTGTGAGCAATACATTTCTGGTGTTGTAAGCCACCAAGTTGGTAGTAATTTGTGTGGCAGTCTCAGAAAAACTAATACTCCTCCCATCTTCCTCCCTGCCCTGTTCCTCTCCCAGTCTTTCCCTATCTCAGTAACAGATACCACTATTCACTCTCAGGTTAGACACCTGGGCAGCCCCCTTGACCACAGGAGTGGCGAGCTTATCAGCATCATGTACTGTGCCCTAAGGTTGCACTGCCACTGTGCTAAGTCATTTACACGTATTCTTCTCACTGTGAGATTTTAATCCTCACACAACCCATGACATGAGACACCGACATTATCTCCTGTTTTACAAGAAGAGGAACCTGAGGCGTACAGAGGTTAAGTAACTGGCTCAGGATTCTAGAGCACCAAGTGGCAGAACCTGGAGGAAAACCGAGGTGTAACTGAATCCAAAGCCGACGGGCTCTACCACCCTGCCATCCTGCTCTCTCAGGCCAGCTGGAATACACCGGACGGTTTGTGGCCTGGGAAACAGCCAAGCAGAGATTTTCAACCATACAATGGGATAAAAATCCAGTCTCAGCCGGGACGCGGTGGCTCATGCCTATAATCCCAGCATTTCGGGAGGCTGAGGCAGGCGGATCACAAGGTCAGGAGTTCGAGACTAGCCTGGCCAACATAGTGAAACCCCCATCTCTACTAAAAATACAAAAAACTAGCTGGGCATGGTGGCGGGCACCTGTAAGCCCAGCCACTCAGGACGCTGAGGCAGGAGATTTGCTTGAACCCGGGAGGCGGAGGTTGCAGTAAGCCAAGACAGCACCACTGCCCTCCAGCCTGGGCGACAGAGTGAGACTTTGCCTCAAAAAAAAAAATTAATTAATTAATTAAATAAAAATAAAAATCCAGGGTCAACCTCCGAAGGGATCAGGACAGGACAGAAACTGCAGTGTCAAGCTCAAGTTGAACTCAGCATACACAGACAGTGTTTAAAGCTGTGCCATCAGAGATGGCCCAGGAGCTTGTAGTAGCAAAGAAGGACCCAGACCAACTTCAAGGATCAATGCCATTTGAAGACTGGGAAGAGAAACTAGTGAAGGCGACAGAGAAAGCCAGGCTGAAAAGCAAGAGAAACTCAGGGTTTGATATCATGAAGTAGAAGGGAATGAAGGCGTTTGTATCATGCTCTCACTGCCACCTGAGGTACACTACACAGGTGCTCCATGAGATTTATGGAAACTTTGTACATTTACAAATTTCACATGGCTGATTCCATTTGAAAAGAACTTTAGACTAGACATGAATTAATCAAAGTAACCACTGTATTCTTAAATTAAATGGACTTCCAAGGACTCTACACGATCATTTCATTAAAATGCTGAATGCTTTAGATGAAAATTGTCTTTCTAGGTCTTTGCTAACTGATTTAGCAGACAGGATATTGTACAGAAGCAATGAAACAGACAAGATCCCAACCCATGTGAGACACTAAACACAGCCCATGGAGTATACACACGAGGGAGGAACAGCTATGGACTCCAAATGATTCTAACTTCAGGTGGTGAGGAATTCCAAGAGTTATTCTAACTGCATAACAATTTACAGACATGACATGAAAATATCCAATGTTTCCGCAATGCTATTACGAATGTACCTTGTTGGTATGAGCGACACTGTTTTGTCGAGCACTCAAAGATGATCAGCTTGTGTGACTGTGCGTTAGCATCCATTATTGTTTGCAAGTATTTTCATCCTCTTTGCAGCGCTTATCATTGGGACCCACAAGTGGCTGGCTGCAACGGGTAATCGTTGCTTGACTTTCCGGATGAATCCATGACAACACCTAGTGTTTTTGAGCAACAAATATTAGTCTAGTTCCTAAAGCCAATGTATTACTTTAATTACCTGGTAGAAAAATCAAGTTCCCTTCTCAAGCACGGTCTCTTCTACATCTTTCCTCCAAAGTGAGAGCGGGCAGGCTCAAATCACAGCCTTGTAGTGGCCAGCAGACTCAGTATTTTGGTCAGCATGAAACAATTTTGACTACATGAGCTCTAAGAATCCCCTTCCACCCCAAGAATTCTATGATTCTAAGCAAAACAAATCCTAAATCAAACTATTACTAAAATCCAGCCCCATTCCAATTTGATTGACTAGTTTTATCTTGTCTCCTAATTTAAAAAACATCTTTGTATCTCAACAATAACATACATGGTAGGATGAGGACAGAGTGAATATACAGGCTCTTATAAAATCTGACACTCTGCCACCCCACCTCTCATTTTCCTCCGGTGGCCAAGTGACTCAGGATTATACCAGATGTAAACTCTGGGCTCAAACCATTACTCCCTGCTGGCTGCTACTACTTCTGTCATGATGGCCCACCCACACAGCTAGGGCGTGCATGCTCAGTATTTAAGAAGAAGCATCTTCTCTAGGATGATTCTGTGAAACCAGCAATGCCATCCGGTAATACAACAGCATGCTAGCTTGTTCTTGCTACTCTCTTTGTTATTCTCTACTACTTTTTGAGTATGACTGAAGTTACCCTCATACTTAGTAACAAGGAAAATTGTACAAGGGGAGAATCAAGGCAAACAGATTGCTTACATAATTAGGCATCTGTCGAGAATCAAAGGTATGTTCAGGTTTATAAGCTCATTTTTCTACTTTCCATTTTGTTCACTAGATTCTTTTTTGCCTTGAATCTTTTCCATATTAGATCTAATGCAATACACATTCCTTTATAAATGATCATGTTTATTACTTACAGGAACTCTTGCCTTTGGCTTGAAAAGCTGCCACTTTTGAAAGGTCATCATCTTTTACACTAGTTGGCACAACAAATGACAGCAGGGTAGGTCATCACAGAACTCATAATTATTGTTTATTTTGGATATTTTCCAACTCTCATTTGGCAAGCCCTGTAAGGTGTTGGAGAAGGAGGAAGGGAGGAAAGGCATGACTTTACACTTTGAAAAGTACTAAGCATGAACCACATCCATTTCTTATTTGCAACTAAAATCCATTTATAATTTATTGTTCATTGTAAACTTAAAAGTTAATATATATTATTTATTTGGTAAACCCATTTCCTTGACATTCTAAAAATCTAAAGAAGCGTAAGAATATCCAAACCATGCTACAACACTGAAAATTATACACTGGAATGACATTTCTATATATTTCTTGTCCTATTTTCTATAAATAATGAGCTCAGAGTTATTTTGAAAATATACCCAAAAGTCCTTAGAAACAGATACTCTTACAAATATACTAAAATAATTAATGTAAAACATTATACCAAACATAAGGTAGAGACAATATCATTAAACAAATGTCATGAAAATAAGATCTTAGTAGAATAATTTGAAGCTATCACGCACTGATGAGTTCCCAGACCCGGGAACACCAAGATCAGACTGATACAGTCACAGCACATGCTTCAAATCCTAACTGTAGTCAGTGCTTTGGATCCTTACTCATCAATTCTTTACCAGAACATCTAATAAAAACAATCTGGCAGATTTGGTTTTAAACCCGTCCTTCTCCTTGAGTCCCACTCGCCCTCTGGAAACAGGCTTGAACAAACAATGACAAAGTCTAGGTGTTTGCACAAGGAAAAGAGAGCATAAGGAGAGATGGAGAGCCTGTAAGCTAGCAGTTATACCCTAGATATAACTTGTCTGAAAAAGTTTCTTCTCTACCACATCCTTTCTAACAATTTTAGAAGAAAAAATACTACGAAACTATTATCTTCAGTTTGCTAAGCAATATACTTTACCTGTCTCTTATATTCAGATACTGGATCATAAACTTTCCAGCCATTAATTGAAAATTTTTCTTTATAGCTGAATGCAAATAGTGCCTGGATATGAAAACCACAAAACACACATGATACTATTTCTTTTTTATATCATATACCCAATATTAAAGATTTTACATCTAATATTGAGCTGAATGTATTAAGAGTCCTATTTTAATACTGCAAATTTTAAAGCAACAAAGTAGCAGCTTTTCTTAAGCATTACCCAGAACTGACAAATTTCAAAATTTATTCTAATATTAAGTCACCAACAGAGGAAAAGAGAGGAAAAATAACCTCTGGAAAAGGATAAATTAAACATAAGATATTTGGACCCCCACAAATGCATGCAGAAAAGGTTTATTTGGGTGTATTTACCTGTCCATTAAGAAAGAGGAAATGCATGTTTGTTGGGAGGTTTTCAAATATCCCTAGTTTACTCTGTTCTTCCTGCTTATAAGCAAGCCGCAGGTTCCTCATATCCTGTTAAACAATTAGCAAAACTCAGTTGTTCAACATATATCAAGCATCTATAAGCCAGATACTGTGCCATAAATAAGGAAATACATTTTTTATTCATTTCTCATTTTATACTTTATCTTGTTCCAACTAACAAAATGCAATTTAACAAAAATACTCCAATGAGATTTGTAGAAAATTAAGTGAGGGATTTGGAACAAAGGGGATATGTGTGGTAAAAATTCATCAGATGGAACCAAGATAAGATTCATACACAAGTCCTATGCACTTTCTTGCTAAACTCCTGCCACAAAATTAGTTATACTCTTTAAGCTGCTGAAAGAATCAGTTAAAAATTCATGCCAGCCATAAAATATAAATGCAGCAGACATTCCACCCCTGCATACGCACAGAAAGGACTCTCTATTGCATCCAGACTGTAGCCCTCAGTATCTCCTTACAGCAATACGATGCTGTTTTTCCACACCACAGTTTCTTAAAATGCCCCATAATGCAAGCTGATGGCCAAGGCCAAAGCATAAGTCAGCAGGAATAATCCCCGCCAAGGCCAGCTCTGACGGTGTGATCTCTTCCCAGGATGTTTTGAGCAGTGTCCTTGACCTTTCAAAATCTATGCTCCTGTTAGTTAAACACAAAAATCTCAGTCTTTTTTAACATTAGATGACATTTGAAAATAAGTATGACCACAAACAAATTAAAGCAATAGCAATTAAAATGAAGTTATTCTTGTGGTATTATTTGTAACAGCAAAAGAATGGAAATAACCTAAATGTCCATCAATAGGCAGCATTTATAATTAAATAAACTGCAGTACAGCTGATGAAACACTCAAGAGCTGTTAAAACAAGCAGCAGCTCTGCATGTGCTGACATGACAGAGTGCCAAGACATATTGTCAAGGGAAAAAGAAAAGGAGTAGACCAGTGTATATAATATACTATCATTCACATTTTCTTTCTTTTTTTTTTTTTTTTTGAGATGGAGTTTCATTCTATTGCCCAGGATGCAGTGCAATGGCACAGTCTCGGCTCACTGCAATCTCTGCCTCCCAGGTTCAAGCGATTCTCCTGCCTCAGCCTCTCAAGTAGCTGGGATTACAGGCACCTGCCACCACGCCCAGCTAATTTTTGCATTTTTTAGTAGAGACAGGGCTTTACCATGTTGGCCAGGATGGTCTCGAACTCCTGACCTCAGGTGACCCACCCGCCTGGGCGTCCCAAAGTGCTGGGATTACAGCCTTGAGCCACCGCACCTGGCCCCACTTACCTTTTAAAAGAAGGACTATACATACATTCTCACGTGCATAGGCTGTCTGTGGAGAGTTACATTAGAAATCAGTAACAGTGGGTACCTATAATGAGTGGAACAGGGTGGCAGGTGGAGGGAGACTGATTTTTTTTTTACTATATAAAGCTTTTGTATTTTTTGAATTGTATATCACCTGTTAAAAAATAAACCTCACACCTTGTAAGGCTCTTAGGCATGATCTGAGAAGGCTTGGAGCATGACCTTAGTAATTCTAGGTTAGAGAACATCTAAAGCAGTTGTTAGCAAGTGCTCACCCCGGTCATAAAAATATCTTAGTAAAAGAGCCCCAGGAAGCCCGTCTAAGCAACATAATTTCCTGACATGCCTTCCCTCTAAGCTCCACTGGCTACAAACACACACCTTGGTGGCTGACTGAGCTGACTTGCTATTTAAGATTGCTCAAACAGAAAGCATTACAAGCTAAGGTAAGAGCACGTGCAAAGATTCTGATGTGTGTGTGTATGAGGCAAGTATGAACCACCGAAGGAAAGCCCCATGTGACTGGGATTGCCACAATAACGGGAGGGTGGCTTGAATCAAAGCTGCAGAGGAAAGTGAGTCAGGCAGAGAAGTTATTGTAAGGCAAGTTTTTCCTTTAGCCTAAGGATAGAGGGAAGATACTCAAGAGTTGTGAGAAAGGGGACACTATGTTTCAAAATTGCAGAACCGATCAAGTCACCCCTCTGCTTGCCATTGTTCCATATGGGGACCCCTGCCTGAGAAGGACAGTTGCCAGGCAGTGCCTACAGTGAGTTTAGTAAGCCAACAGATTCATGATCTGGAAGAGTAAAGGGTTCTCTGGGGGAAAAAATGGATTGCACAGTTTAGGACCAACCAGAGGGAGCCATCCTCAGAGACTGAATTAAAACAAATAGATTGCAAGGAATCCTAACCCAAAATTTGGAAGGGGCCTTAACAATCCTGCAGGCAGGATCTCTTTTCTGGTACTTCAGGTAGGGTTTTTGGTAAACTACATTACCAAAGTAAAGTCACTGGTAATAAAATACATCAGTTAAGAGTGTGTCCTACATGATTTCATGATTAAAGTTATCACACACATTTCTACTTAAATAATTAGAGGAAGGATATAAAATAGACAGATAAGCCCAGCTCAACATAAAAATTCCACCACAGCCAAGAAATTTAATCTCATTTTTAATCAGAATTCAGGGACCACTGTCGTCCCTTTAGGAAGTCTTCGACCATCCACACTGTTCTGAAAGTAGTCTTAAAACAACAAACTGGGAAATGTATTGATCTCTGCTTTTCACTTGATTTCTCTGAGATGTGACAAATAATGTCAGCACTTAGGTTATAGGTCCATGTTAATTAGAAATACAGTCGGCCCTTCCTATCCATGGGTTCCACATTGGAAGATTCGAACAACTGCAGATAGAAAGTATTTTTTAAAAGGATGGTTGCATTTGTGCTGAACACGTACAGACATTTTTTTCTGTCATGATTCCCTAAACAATACAGTATAACAACTATTTACATAGTGTTTACACTGTATTAGTTATTATAAGCAATATGGAGATGATTTAAAGCATATGGGAGAATGTTCCTAGGTTATATGCAAATACTATATCATTTTATGTGAGGGACTTGGACGTTGTGGATTTTGGTATCTGAGGGAGAGGTCCTGGAATCAATCCCCGACTGATACCAAGGGACAACTGTACTTCAATAGAAAAGGTTTACTTCAAAGGGTTAAACAATAGTTTAAATTCGATGACATGAGATCTGAAGAGGTCACTGTCCCGAAAATATTTGAGTTACTAGCAGTAGAAATTATTCTACTGTCCAAAGATCATGAAGACTGAGGGAGAAAAAGTTCCGAGCTGACTGCCCCCTTTTAGTTTTCACTTGTGTTGGTATTATACCTTGCACACTATCTCTATACCACAGGAATTGTCTCCATGGCTCTGTGCTCCAATCTTCTCGACTCTGCTGATCACTCCAAGGGGAACATCAAGGATAAAATGCGGGTCCTAGGTTGAAATATTAAGATTAATGCCTATTAGTGTTAGTCAACAGTTTTCGTATGTTAAGTCTTTGCTGGGTTACAATATGTTTGTTTACTTCTCATTCCCTCTTTGTCCCAGCTAAACTTAAGTCTGATTGATAGCATTCCTTATGAAATATACATTGAGACAACAATGGAATTTCCCCTCCAGGTTTAAGAGGTACTTTAACAGCCTTTTTTTCAATATACAAACATCTGTTTGCAAAAGTGTACATCTCAAAACCCAGCCTGTGGTTATCTCAGGGTAATGGGATTTCAGGGGACTTTTTACTTTCTTCTTTTAGCATTTCAAAGTGTTTCTTTTAAAATAAAACACACTTTTAAAAACTCACCCTCTCTACATTTTTGAAGTACAGCTTAAAGTCCGTCACGGTCAGGGTTCCACTCACTGCTCCCATAAATGGGCAGATATACATGACATCTTTCACTGAAAGAAAAAGGCCAAAGTAGCAGCTACTGCATAGACTTCTGCTTCCATAAATCTTAACGTGAGGTTTCCAAATATATGTTTGTGATTCCAGTTTTCTAGGATTTTTATATTTTATAGAATTAAATCAATTAAGACTTTCAAAACAGAGAGATGCACAGTCTTCTAATAAATTTCAATTTTTTAAAACAAAATTCTGATTTGCTACTTAATGGGGTTTTAAGTAAAGGGCCTCATAATGTTACATTCTGTCATTTTTTTCTAGGCAGTTAAGATTTTCCCTGGGTGATAAATTAATCATATTCAAAATATGAATTAAACTCTGAAAACCCTGGGCTACCGTTTCATGAATTACTGTTACTTGAAACTAATGAAAGCTAAACACTGTCTCCTAACACACCTCCAAAGGAAACTGTTTTTACAGAAGACAAAAACTAGAACCATGTCAATGAAACAGAAAAAGACTTGTTTCAAATTCCTTATCAGCTTTCTCATCAGTTTTAATTTTTTGTTAATATCTATCAAGTACATGACATATTTAATTCCTGTTAGTGTTAAGAAGCTCACACCTATCACAAAGATACATCTTCATGTTCTCCCAAAGTGCCATTCCACTGGAATCACAAGAGTAGACACAGCTACACATGACTCCAAGTGAGACGACAAAAGGCATTAACGTCATTGAACCAAATTCTCACAATATTCCGATTTAACTTTTCTACAACTCCTTATGTACTGAGAGCCTTCTATTGCTGGGATTCTGGGTATAACTGGAAACAGTTCCTGTCCAGGAGCAGCCCACCACCTGTGAGAGATATCACACAGAAAAATCGCCATTATACTAGATCAGAGATCCCCAACCTTTTTGGCACCAGGGACTGGTTTCATGGAAGACAACTTTTGCATGGACCAGGGCGGAGGTAGGGGGATGGTTTCAGGATGAAACTGTTTTACCTCAGATTATCAGGCATTAGATCCTCATAAGCAACATACAACCTAGATTCCTCACATGTGCAGTTCACAATAGGGTTAGCGCTCCAATGACAATCTAATGCCACTGCTGATCTGACAGGAGATGGAGCCCAGGTGGTAATGCTTGCTAGCCTGCTGCTCACTTCCTGCTGTGCAGCCCCATTCCTAACAGGCCATGGACCAGTGCTGATCCACGGCCCGTGGGTTCGGGACCCCTGTACTAGAGGCTGACAAAAGCTAAAATAATGATGTGGACAAAAAGTATTATAATAAAAGCTCAGAAAAGGATCAACTTAACTCAGTAGGAAAGTAGGTAGGGGGAGTAAGAGAAGTAAGAGAGGAAGGGCACAGTAGTAAGTTGTTAGAGGTTAGTATGCCTAGATCAATGGCTGCAGTGAGGACAATGGAACATGAGGCCAGACAAGTTGGCAGGGAATGGACTGGCAAGTGCTTCTGTAGGATACTAAGGCATTATTATCACTATCCTTAAAAGATAACTGTTTAAACAAAAACAAAAACTATGTATTGTGGGGTTTGTAACATACGTAAAAGTAAAATGGATGACAACAACAGCATAAAGGCTGGGAGGGGGACAAATGGGAACGTACCATTGTAACGTTCTTATCCTGTACATGAAGCAGCATGCATTCACTTGAAGGTAGACATAAAGATGTAAAATAACTAGTTACATAACAAAATAAACTAGCTAATACGCAAGCACAGGAGATGAAATGGAATTCTAAAAAGTAAAACCGCATAGTCTCGACCCAAAGCTCCTTCAGCTGATAAACAACTTTGATAAAGTTTCAGGATACAAAATCAACGTACAAAAATCATTAGCATTCCTATACAACAACAACAGCCAAGCCAAGAGCCAAATTAGGAACACGATAGCCACAAAAAGAATAAAAGACCTAGGAATACAGCTACCCGGGGAGGTGAAAGATCTGTACAATGAGAATTAGAAAATACTGCTCGGAGAAATTAGAGATGGCATAAACAAATAGAAACATTCCATGCTCATGGATACGAACAATCAATATCGTGAAAATGGCCATACTCCACAAAGCAATTTATAGATTCAGTGCTATTCCTATCAAACTACCAATGACATTCTTCCCAGAACTAGAAAAAACTATTTAAAAATTAATATGGAACAAAAAAGGGCCTGAATAGCCAAGGCAATCCTAAACAAAAGAACAAAGCTGGAGGCATCATGTTACCAGACTTCAAACTATGCTACAGGGCTATAGTAACCAAAACAGCACGGTACTGGTACAAAAACAGACACACATAGACAAGTGGAACAGAACAGAGAGCCCAGAAATAAGACTGCACACGTATAACCCTCTAACCTTCAACAAAGCTGACAAAAACAAGCAATAGGGAAAGAACTTTCTACTCAACAAATGATGCTGGAATAATTGGCTAGCTATATGCAGATGACTGAAACTGGATCCCTTTGTTACACCACATACAAAAATCAACTCAAGATGGATTAGAGACTTAAATGTAAAACCCAGATCTATAAAAATCCGTGGAAGACAACCTAGGCAGTACCATTCTGGACATAGGAACTGGCAAAGATTTCATGACAAAGATGCCAAAAGCAATCACAATAAAAGGAAAAAAATGACAAATTGAATCTAATGAAACTAAAGAGCTTCTGCACAGCAAAAGAAACTATCAACAAATTAAACAGACAACCTACAGAATGGGAGAAAATATTGGCAAACTATGCATCTGACAAAGGTCTAATATTCAGCATCTATAAGGAACTTAACAAATTTACAAGAAAACAAACAACCCCATTAAAAAGTGGGTGAAGGACATGAATAGACACTTTTCAAAAGAAGACATACATGCAGCCAATAAGCATCTAAAAACAAGCTCAGTATCACTGAACATTAGAGAAATGAAAATCAAAATGAGATACCATCTCACACCAGTCAGAACGGCTATCATCAAATTAAAAAGTAAAAAAATAACATGATGAGGTTGCGGAGAAAAGGGAACGCTTATACATTGTTGGTAGGAGTGTAAATTCGTCAACCATTGTGGAAAACAATGTGGTGATTCCTCAAACAGCTAAAAACAGAACTACCATTTGATCCAGCAATCCCATTACTAGGTATACACCCAAAGGAATATAAATTCTTCTACCATAAAGACACACACATGCGTATGTCCACTGCAGCACTATTCATTAATAGCAAAGTCATGGAATCAACCTAAATGCCCATCAGTGGCAGACTGGATGAATAAAATGTGGTACATACACACCATGGAATACTTGCAGTCATAAAAGAATGAGATCATGTCCTTTGGAACATGGATGGAGCTGGAGGCCATCATCACTTAGCAAACTAACACAGGAACAGAAAACCAAATACCGTATGTTCTCACTTATAAGTGGGAGCTGAGAACACATGGACACGAACAAGGGAACAACAGACAATGGGGCCTACTTGAAGGTAAAGGTGGGAGGAGGGAGAGGATCAGAAAACGTAACTTTATTTGAGTACCAGTCTCTTGTCGCCTGGGCCACAAAATAAACCGTACAACAAACCCTCACAAGAATCGAGCTTACCTATATAACAAATTTACATATGTATCCCTGGAACCTAATGTAAGTTTTAAAAAATAAATTTTCGAGTCCTCTTGTTCCAGACTTTTTCATCTAAATGAGTTCCAATTTGTCTGTATCACTTATCAAAGTTGATTAGCAACATACATTCATTCTGTTCTGCCATCTTAATGACATCATATTTCCCTGCTCAATCCTGTCTTTGTGTCTCTGTAGATTATTAATTTTTTATGTTAGATCCTTAGCACTGAAAGACGATTTTAATTAAAATAATACCCACAACCCCTTCTTCCCACCCATGCTCCTCTTCCCAGAGACAGACATTCTAATTTGGCATGACATTACCCTGGCCTAGGCAGTGCCTGGCATATGAAGTGCCTAAAGGTTCATCTTCCATTGTTTCAGCCTTTCTGAATAGTTGATTAAGTTCAAACTCAGGAGGTTTTTCAAATGTTAAGTCTCTCTGGGGATGTTTTCATAACATCTTCGAACTGGATAACACAACAATAAATGAACATGTTGCACTGGATTGAAAGGTTATTTCCCTAGTGTGTCAAGCTAACAGAGAACATGAAACTTCCCCATCAGGCCCTGCACATCACCAGCTGTCAGTATAGCAAACATTGTCTCCATTAAGTTCCCAACCCCCACCTGCTCAGAGAGAAACTTCAGTCAAGAAATTTTCCGCTGACACTGCATACTTGAGTGGCAGCTTAAAGACAGAGAGAAAGATGTAGGAAGAGTCAGAAATAATCAAAACAAAGAGATAAGGGACTTTGGGAGCTAATAAGCCTAAGTCTAGATAATCAAGACCAAAGATCAATGGAAACGTATTATTTGAAGATATTAAGAGTAAGGAACAGACACTCATGCTTTAGGAGTCAGAGCCAGAGCAAAAAAACTGGACAATGGTTAACTACGGGCAAAGAGTAAGTCTGGTAAGTTAGAATATTGAAGTACAGGATAAGAGTCTATATTCCATGGAGTTACAGATACCAGCAATTTAGCACATTAGAATGATTACCTAAGAAAGACTGTGGAAATAAACCAGAATAAATGAATAATGGCAAAGGGGAAGCTTTCTTGGATCACTCGATGAATTGCAGTATGATGACATCAACCCTCTGCACTTGAGACCAATAAAATAAATAAATAAAATAAAATAATAAAACGCTAGGCCAGCCCATCCAAACAGACAAGGTGCCTAGTTAGTTAGGAAGTAAGGATAACAGTACTGTCTAGTAGAACTTTCTGCGATAGTGAAAATGTTCAGTATTTTCTCTGTCCAATATGTGTCCACATGTGATTACTGTAGCACTTGAAATTTTTCTAGTATTACTGAAGAACTGAAGTTTTAATTTCAATTTATTTACATTTAAATTTAAATAGCTACATATGACTAGTGGCTATTGTATTGGAGGGGGCAGGTTGGATGTTGCAAATGAGCACACGATCCTGGCACAGGAAAGGTAAATGGTCACTGTAGTTACAGGAAACAGTGTTCTATCCCTTGCCCTCTCCAGGACTCTGTCTTGCCCATCAGTAGGTGAACTTCCAGAAGCCTGGCCCTTACAAGTTCTCTCCTACTGTGGATTTGGCTGTTAGAATTGGGAGAAGTCCTGCAGAGCTGACTATTGTTGTTTAAGAAATGTGGGCTTCGGAATTGCAGGTGCAATGGGTGTTTCCTATGCATACTTTAATGAGCACAGCACCCCCAGAACGCCATGTGTATGGCTTTGGGCATCAGCCAGGATTGGCTTGAGCTGGATGCCACCTAGTGAACTATTTCAAACTATGGTGCTCTGTGGACTCTTTGCTCCCTTGGATATGGATAACAGTAATGAGTTGTGAGGGGTCAGAGTAGAGAGCTAATAGTGATAGATGATTGTTAGACTATTACAGAATTCTAACTAGAATGGCAACATACTTATTCTTAGGCCCAACCCCTCTTCTTTCCTGATATTCTACCCTTCTTCTTATCCCTCTATCCTTTCCCTTGCTTCTGGATAGCCCATTCCTTGTCCCATGTAGAAAATAAAAGGAGTATGAGGAAAATGCTTCTAATGGGGTGGGGGATATGGCCTTATTAATACATGTGTTTGGGTTCCTTGGTGCTTTTGTGGATTATTGAAATTTTCCTTTCCTCTGTTGAATAAAAATTATACAGCAGGTGTAAAACTATTTCACAGATTGTCAAACTCATCTTAAAGTATTTTCACCGTATATAAATAGGCAATAACTACTATGTACTCACAAAAATTAAAAATTTAGGCCGGGTGCAGTGGCTCACCCCTGTAATCCGAACACTTTGGGAGGCCAAGGCAGGCAGATCACAAGGTCAGGAGTTGGAGACCAGCCTGACCAACATGATGAAACCCCGTCTCTACGAAAAATACAAAACTAGCTGGGCATCTTCAGCATCTTCCTGAAGGGTGTCAACTTGATTACCCCATTTGTAAAGTCAGGAGTTTGGGATGAGATTATCTTCCAAGATCCTTCCATCCCTGTGGTTTGGTGATTATATTTCTGAAAAGAATTTAATAACGTTTTAAAATGCAATTAACAGGATAAATTAGTAATAAGAAAAGAGATTAGAAACCATATGGAGAAAGTCAAAAGATAATTTAGATTGCACTCAAGCATTAAATGTAACTCAGTGCTGCCTGGCAACAAAAGCACTCTTTGATTAGAATACAGTCCTTATATAAACGCATTCTCAGAAAGACCCAGGCTACAGTGGC
Organism: Ateles fusciceps; assembly: GCA_036589455.1. NCBI lineage: Eukaryota > Metazoa > Chordata > Mammalia > Primates > Atelidae > Ateles > Ateles fusciceps. Next base: position 3,402 of record JAZHEH010001548.1, on the reverse strand, counting down.
ATCGTTCTTCAAAGTACTCGCCATATTCCACACACCAATGGGTCTTCCAAGTTGATGTGCCTACTATGCCATTATACTGCCTATATGGGTCTAGAGTCAAGGAGAAAGTGACTTTCTTTAGAAAGAAATACCCCACCTGACAAACAGTGATTATACTCTTCTATCACTCTTTCCTCAGATTTGAGAAAGAAAGCAGGCAGAAGTCCTGAAAATAAATTCTTTCACAAAGGCAAAGGGACTCAGATACGCCAGCGAAGTTGAACTACGTATAGTTTTAACGTTTAAAAGTTAAGACTAGAGAGAAGGCCGGCTATTCTTAACTTGAACCTATTAGTGCCTCTGCTTGTTCTTTCTAGCCCTAATTCAGGTCTTAATGAATATTGTTTTCTAGCATTTGTATAGTGCTTTAATATATACAATGCATTTGTACATGCTTTCTCATCGATTCATGGTCTTATGCACCTGCTCTTCTTGAAAATTTCTTTAGAGTGATGTCACAAAGATGGTACAGATAAAACTGGAAGGGTGAGGAAGAAAGAAGAGGAAGAGAGACCCAAATGTTGAGGCACTGAGCTAGGACAAAATGCAACCACTACCATTTCTGCCAAGGAACATGATGGCAAAGAGGGTTCTTTTAGATTGGTGGCTTCCAAAAATGAAGGCAAGTGAACAACCCAGAGCCCTGTCACCACCAGCAGCACCCTACTTGCTACCCGTGACAGAGTTGGGGTATGTATTATTGGGACTATGAAGGGATACAGAGAGGGACATGAGAGTGGAAGGGAATGAATAATTTCCCTTCAGGCTCATCTTCGGTATCACACAAAACTTAAGTCAGAATTTACTTTTCTTTCATGTCAATTTTTTTCTTGTACATATAATTAATTTCAATTTTAAGAGGTGAAAACATAGGCCAGGTGCAGTGCCTCACCCCTGTAATCCTAGCAATTTGGGGAGGCTGAAGCTGGTGGATCACCTGAGGTCACGAGTTCCAAGCCACCCTGGCCACTCTGGCCCGTCTCTACTAAAAATGCAGAAATTAACCAGATGTGGTGGTGGAGGCATTGAATGCCGATGACTGGGGAGCCTGAGGCAGGAGAATCGCTTGAACCTGGGAGGTGGAGGTTGCAGTGAGCTGAGATCGTGCCACTGCACTCCAGCCTGGGTGACAAAGCAAGACTCTTGTTCGAAGAAAAGAAAGAAGGTAAATGAATTATAGATTGGGGATACAGTCCTTATATAAACGCAAGCTAGAACAAAGGGAAACCTTCAGGTATAATCTAGTATTTTTACCCTTGTATTATAGCTTGAGTAAAACTATCACTACCAGAGGGGGAGGGAGCTTGCTCTGAGGACACCTTGCTAATGATTGTACTCTGTCCATTATACAATCTGCCCACTTACTCCTATGAGTTGTAAGTTCATAACCGTTGAATTTTTGAATTTTTTTGAGACAGGGTCTCGCTTTGTACCCCAGGCTGAGGTGCAGTGGCGCTGTTCAGCTCACTCACTCTCAACCTCCTGTATTCAAGCAATCCTCCTGCCTCAGCCCACCAAGTGGCTGGGACTACAGGCACGTACCACCATGCATGGCTAATTTTTCTGTATTTGTAGAGACAGTGTTTCACCATGTTGCCCAGGCTGGTCTCCAAATCCTAAGCTCAAGCATCGGTCGATCTCGACCTCCCAAAGTACTAGGATTACACAGGTGAACGACTAAGCCCAGCCAGAATTTTAGAATGCTTATCATGAAGGAAGAAATATTTAATAGAGTCATACTTTATCTGTCAGGTATATAAAGTCTTTTTCTTTTTTAATTTTTTTTATTGGTATGTTAAACTCTTGGGTACATGTGCAAGACCGCTCCAGGTTTGTTACATAGGTGCTACATGTGCATTGTAAGTAGTTAGCTTCATCCATCACTGGGTAGTCTATTAGATATTTCTCCTAATGCTATCCCTTCCCTATCCCCCACCCCCTGCTATCCCTCCCCTAGCCCCCCACCCCCCAACAGGTCCTAGTGTATGATGTCCCCTCCCTGTGTAAGGTGTAGTAATTCGTCAACACCCACTTATTAGTTGTGAGAACATATAGTGTTTGGTTTTTTGTTCTCGTGTAAGACTGCCTAAAATGATGACTTCCGGCTTTATCCATGTCCCTGCAAAGGACATGAACTCATCCTTTTGAGAAATGGCTGGATGAGTATTCCATGATGTATATGTGCCACATTTTGCTTATCCAGTCTATCCACTGACGGGCATTTGGGTTGGTCCCAAGTCTTAGCTCCTGTGAAGGATGCACAACAAGTAAACAGCACCATGTGCACGTGTCTTTATGATAGAATTATTTATAATCCTTTGGGTATATACCCAGTAATGGAATTGCTGGCCAAATGGTATTTCTAGTTCTAAGATCCTAAGGAGGTGCCACGCTCTTATTCCACAATGGTTGAAAACTAATGTACAGTCCCACCAACAGTGAAAAGCGTTCCTATTTCTCCATATCCCCTCCAGCGTCTGTTGTCTCCTGATTTTTTATGATTGCCATTGTAACTGGCATGAGATGGTATATCGAATGTGTTTTTTTTTTTAATTATGCTTTACATTATAGGGTGCATGTGCAGAGTTAGGTAGGATTGTTGCATAGGTACACACATGGCTGAGGAGATGTGACTTGCTTGCCTTTAGATCCCCGTCACCTACATCTGGCATTTCTCCGATGTCATCACTCCATGACCTCCCACCCCCATACCCCACTGTCCTCCCTTGCCCCCTGCAACGAGCCCCCAGTGTGTGGTGCTCCCCTCCCTGTGTCCATGTGTTGTCATTGTTTAACATCCACCCTATGAGTGAGAATGCGGTGCTTGATTTTCTGTCTTGTGCGAGTTTGTTGAGAACTATGGTTTCCAGGTTCATCCATGTCCCTACAAAGGACACGAAACTCATCGTTTTTATGGCTGCATAGTATTCCATGGTGAATATGTGCCACATTTTCCTTGTCCAGTCATCATCGATGGGCATTTGTGTTGGTTCCGAGGTCTTTGCTATCGTAAACTGTGCCGCAGGAACATTCGTGTGCATGTGTCCTTAGACCAGAACGATTTATAGTCCTTTGGATATATACCCATTAATGGGATTGCCGGATCAAATGGAATTTCTATTTCTAGGTCCTTGAGGTAATCGCCACACTGTCTTCATAATGGTTGAACTTGTTTACCCCGCCACCAACAGTGTAAAAGGTTCCTATTTCTCCACACCCTTGTGCGCATCTGTTGTCCGCAGAATTCTTGATCATGGCCATTCTACCTGACATGAGATGCCATCTCTAATGTAGTTTTGATTTGCATTTCTCTAATGACCAGTGACTATGAGCATTCTTTCATGTTTGTTGGCCTCATGTATG
>JAZHEH010001546.1:0-16393 GCA_036589455.1 Ateles fusciceps | reverse complement strand
AGCAAATGGGTGGCTGGCTGTGTGGCCTTGGTTGAGTACGTATTGCTGAGAGTCCTTTCAGAATTGACATGGGCAGTGCTGAGACCACCAGCTAGGGAGATGATATCTGAAGTGGCTTTTGAAGGTTTGGTAGTTTGCTAGATAGAGAGTGGAAATGAAGGGATATCCTAGGCAGAGGGGAATAGTATGTACAAAGGGGTTAAACATGCCACTTATCTCTAAAGTAATGGCATGTATACAACAGGAATAACAATTACCCATAGGGTGTTGTGAGTAATTAAATGAAAACATGTATAAAAGTGTTTGGTACATTGTAGATGTTCAATTAATGTTAGTTGTATTCTTCCCTACTAAAATTTAAAATAAAATTGGTTTAAACAACTTTTTTTTTTTTTTTTTTTTTTTTTTTTTACCTAGTATGACCCTGAGTAATGGCATATAGAATGGATAAGATGGAATCGGGAACAAAGGGAGAAAGACAAGTTTTCAGCTTGGGGGGAGAGACAGGGCAACATGGCAGCACCAGGTACACTCAGCGAGGAAGGACCTAAAAATTAGTGTTAAAAGGCAATTAAAAAGCTGGAAAATACACTTCAGGATATTATCCAGGAGAACTCCCCAACCTAGCAAGACAGGTCAACATGAAAATTCGGGAAATACAGAGAGAGCACCACTAAGATATTCCATGAGAAGATCACCTCCAAGACATATAACCATAAGATTCTCCAAGGTTGAAATGAAGGAAAAAATGCTGAGGGCAGCCAGAGAGAAAGGTCAGGTTACCTACAAAGGGAAGCCCATCAGACTCACAGTGAATCTCTCAGCAGAAACTCTACAAGCCAGAAGAGATTGGGGGCCAATATTCAACATTCTTAGAAAAAGAATTTTCAACCTAGAATTTCATATCCAGTCAAACTAAGTTTCATAAGCAAAGGAGAAATAAAATATTTTCCAGACAAGCAAAATGCTGAGGGATTTTGTTATCACCAGGCCTGCCTTGCAAGAGTTCCTGAGAGAAGCACTAAATATGGAAAGGAAAAACTGGTAACAGCCACTGCAGAAACACACCAAAATATAAAGACCAATGACACTATGAATAAACTGCATCAACTACTGTGCAAAATAACCAGATAGCATCATGATGACAAGATCTAATTCACACATAACAATATTAACCTTAAATGTAAATGAGCTAAATGCCCCAATTAAAAGACACAGACTGGCAAATTGGATAAAGAATTAAGAACCATTGCTATGCTGTATTTGGGAGCAAAGACACATATAGGCTGAAAACTTACTTTAGAACTGTCATTCCTGTTGTATACATGCCACTTACTTTAGAGGTAAGTGACATCTCATGTGCAAAGACACACATAGGCTGAAAACAAAGGGATGGACGGAAATTTTTCCAAGCAAATGGAAAGCAAAACAAAAGTGGGGGTTGCAATCCTAGTCTCTGACAAAACAGACTTTAAACCAACAAAGATCAAAAAAGACAAAGAATGACATTACATAATAGTAAAGGGATCGATGCAACAAGAAGAGCTAACTATTCTAAATATATATGCACTGAATGCAGGAGTACCCAGATTCATAAAACAAGTTCTTAGAGTTCTACAAAGAGACTTAGACTCTTCATGCAATAGTAGTGGTAGAATTTACACCCAACTGTCAATATTAGATCAATGAGACAGAAAATTAACAAGGATATTCAGGGACTTGAACTCAGCTCTGGATCAAGTGGACCTAATAGACATCTACAGAACTCTCCCCTCCAAATCAACAGAATATACATTCTTCTCAGTGCCACATGGCACTTATTCTAAAATCAACCACATAATTGGAAGTAAAACACTCTTCAGCAAATGCAAAACTTAAATCATAACAAATAGTCTCTCGGATCACAGTGCAATCAAATTAGAACTCAGTATTAAGAAACTCACTTAAAACCACACAATTACATGGAAATTGGACAACCTGCTCCTTAATGACTCCTAGGTAAATAATGAAATTAAAGCGGAAATCAAGAAGTTCTTTAAAAGAATAAGAACAAAAGAGACAATGTACCAGAATCTGGGAAACAGCTAAAGCAATGTTAAGAAGGAAATTTATAAGCACCAAATGCCAACATCAGAAAGCTAGAAAAATCCTAAACTGACACCCTAACATCACAATTAGAAGAGCTAGAGAGGCAGGAGCAAAGGAATCCAAAAGCTAGCAGAAGAAAAGATATAACTAAGAGCAGAAGTGAAGAGGATAGATACACAAGAAAACCCTCCAAAAAATAAATGAATCCAGGAGCTATTTTTTTCCAAAAAATTAACAAAATAGATTGCTAGCTAGACTAATAAAGAAGAAAAGAGAGAATTAAATAGACACAATAAAAAATGATAAAGAGGATATCACTACTCACCCACAGAAATAAAAACTCACCATCACAGAAAACTATAAACACCTCTATGCAAATAAAAGAAAATGTAGAAGAAATGGATAAATTCCTAGACACATATACCCTCCCAAGACTAAACCAGGAAGAAATTGAATCCCTGAATACACCAATAATAAGTTCTAAAATTGAGGCAGTAATTAACAGCCTACTAACCAAAAAAAAAAAAAAAAAAAGCCCAGGAGTAGATGGATACACAGCCAAATTCTACCAGAGGTACAAAGAAAAGCTGGTACCATTCTTTTGGAAACTATTGCAAACAACTGAAAGGAGGAACTCCTCCCTAACTTTTTTTTTATAAGGCCAGCATCATCCTGATACCAAAACTGGGAAGAGACACAACAAAAAAGAAACTTGAGGCCAATATCCCTGATGAATATCGATCTGAAAATCCTCAAATAAAATACTGGCAAACTGAATCCAGCAGCACATCAAAAAACTTATCCACCTGGATCAAGTTGGTTCATCCCTGGATTGCAAGGCTGGTTCAACCTATTGCACAATCAATAAATATAATCCATCACATAAACAAAATGGGAAGACAAAAACCACATGATTATCTCAATAGATCCATGAAAGGCCTTTGATAAATTCAACATCCCTTCATGTTAAAAACTCTCAATAAACTAACTATTGATGGAACATATCCAAAAATAATAAGAGCTGTTTATGACAAACCCATAGCCAATATCATATTGAATGGGCAAAAGCTGGACGCATTCCCTTTGCAACTAGTACAAGACAATGATGCCCTCTCTCACCACTCCTATTCAACATAGTATTGGAAGTTCTGGCCAGGGTGATCACAAGAGAAAAGAAATAAAGGGTATTCAAACAGGAAGAGAGGGAGTAAGATTGTCTTTGTTTGCAGACGACATGATTTTGTATTTAGAAAACCCCATTGTCTCAGCTCCAAAACTCCTTAAACTGATAAGCAACTTCAGCAAAGTCTCAGGATACAAAATCAATGAGCAAAAATCACAAGCATTCCTTTACACTAACAATAGACAAGAGAGAGCAAAATCATGAATGAACTCTCATTCACAATTGCTACAAAGAGAGTGAATTATCTAGGAATAGAGCTAACAAGGGATCTGAAGGACCTCTTCAAGAAGAACTACAAACCACTGCTCAAGGAAATAAGAGAGGACAAAAACAAAATGGAAAAACATTCCATCCTCAAGGACAGGAAGAATCAATATTGTGAAAATGGCCATACTTCCCAAAGTAATTGATAAATTCAATGTTATTCCCATCAAACGAGCATTGACATTCTTCACAGAATTAGAAAAAACTACTTTAAATTTCATATGGAATCAAAGACAACCCTGCATAGCCAAGACTGTCCTAAGCAAAAAGAATAAAGCTGGAGGTATCACGTTACTTGACCTCAAACTATTCTACAAGGCTATAGTAACCAAAACAGCATGGTACTGGTACCAGAACGACATATAACCAGTGGAACAGGACAGAGACCTCAGAAATAACACCATACATCTACAACCATCTAATCATCGACAAATGACAAAAACAAGCAATGGGGAAAGGATTTCTATTCAATAAATGGTGCTGGGAAAACTGGGTAGCCACATACAGAAAACTGAAAGCGGACCCCTTCTTTACAGCTTATATAAAAATTAACTCAAGATGGATTAAAGACTTACATGTAAAACCCAAAACCATAAAAACCCTAGAAGAAAACCTAGGCAGTACCATTCAAGACATAGGCATGGTCAAAGACTTCATGATAAAACACCAAAAGCAATGGCAACAAAACCCGAAAATTGACAAATGGGATCCAATTAAACCAAAGAGCTTCTGGACAACAAAAGAAACTATCATCAGAGTGAAGAGGCAACCTACAGAGTAGGAGAAGATTTTGCAATCTGTCCATCTGACAAAGGTCTAATATCCAGAATTTACAAGGAACTTATCCAAATTTGCAAGAAAAAAACAACTCCATCAAAAAGTGGGTAAAGGATATGAACAGACATTAGTCAAAAGAAGAGATTTACATGGCCAACAAACATATAAAAAAAGTTCAACATCACTGATAATTAGAGAAATGCAAATCAAAACCACAATGAGATACAATCTCACACCAGTCAGAATCGTGATTATTAAAATGTCAAGAAACAATAGATGCTGGTGAGGCTGTGGAGAAATAGGAATGCTTTTACACTGTTGGTGGGAATGTAAATTAGTTCAACCATTGCGGAAGACAGTATGGCAATTCCTCAAGGATCTAGAACCAGAAATACCATTTGACCCAGCAATCTGATTATTGGGTATACACCCAAAGGAATATGAATCATTCTACTATAAAGACACATGCACATGTATGTTTATTGCAGCACTATTTACAATAGCAAAGTCATGGAACCAACCCAAATGCCCATCAATGATAGACTGGATAAAGAAAATGTAGCACATATACACCAGGGAATACTACACAGCCATAAAAAGGAATGAGATCATGTCCTTTGCAGGGACATAGATGAACCTGGAAGCCATCATCCTCAGCAAACTAACACAGAAACAGAAAACCAAAAACCACATGTTCTCACTCATAAGTGAGAGTTGAACAATGAGAATACATGGACACAGGGAGGAAAACAACACACTAGGGCTTGTTGGAGGTTTGAGGGGCAAGGGGAGGGTACTTAGAGGACGAGTCAATAGGTGCAGCAAACTACCATGGCAAACATATACCTAGGTAACAAACCTATATGTTCTGCACATGGATCCAGGAACTTAACGTAAAATTTTAAAAAAGCAATCAAAATCAGATGCAACCAACAGTTGTGAAAGAAATCATGTATCTGTTAGTCACATTGGAATAGGAAAAAGAAAGTCACTCTGGTTATCTGGTCCTAAAGCAAGAAGAAGTCATGCTGCATGTATATTCTGATTACATTTGTCTTCCTTACTGCTGTTTCCATGTTTAGGTGGTGAGGACAGAAAGGTGTATGTGTGGTGATGGTAATGAGAGAGGGAAAGAAAAACAAGAATAAAATGAAGTCCTGGATACATCCAGAAAAAAATCATCTTTTATAGGCATTTTGCTTACCAATAAAAATCCCTCCACTTTGTGCACAACAATCACATAAGATTCTTGTGATTCACTCTCTGCCACTGGTGACTTAGCATTCACTTTAGCAGATACTTCCTTTGCCTACATTGTAGCTAATTAGGACAGAAGCACAAATTGATACATTTATAAAAAAGGTAGCAGCCTGAATTTTAAACTCTTTTCCAGTATAAATAAAGCCTAACACTTTAAAAGCATTGTTGCCTCAATTCCAACAACGAGAGAATTAGTAAAACTAAAACTATTGTACAAAAATTCATGGTTTATAACCACTCAAAGGTGGGCAAGGTTGCCAACAGCAAAATACAAATGAAGACAAAAATGAAATAACACTAGACCCTCATTAGAAAGGCTGAAATTCAAAAACTGACAATACCAATTGCTGGCAAGAATGCATAGTAACAGGAACCCTCATTCACTGCTTGTGAAATTGCAAAAATGGTTAGCCACTTTGGAAGACAGTTTGGCAGTTCTTACAAAGTTAAACATAGTTTTACCATATGATCTAGCAATCACACTCCTTTGTATTTACCCAACTTATTGGAAACGTATGATTACACAATAATCTGCACACAAATGTTTATAGCAGCCTTAGTTATAATCAACAAAATTAGAAGCAACCAAGATGTCACTTGATAGGTGAATGAATAAACAAACTGTGGTACATCCATATAATAGAATTCTTTTTAGCGATAAAATAGGAATGAGCTATCAAGCTATGCATACATAAATAAATCTAAAATATATATTGCCAAGTGAAAGAAGCCAGTTGGAAAGTCTATACACTTCACTCTCCCATTTATCAACATTTTTGGAAAAGGCAAAACTGTAGAGATGGTACACAGATGATCAGTGGTTGTCAGAAGTACGTGGAGGAGGAAGGAGGGTTGAGTAGGTAGGACACAGGAGATTTTTAGCGTGATGAAATATTCTGTATGATACTGTAATGATTGATACAACACTATGCATTTTTCAAGCTTCACAGAACCTTACAGCCCAAAGAGTAAATCTTAATGTATGCAAAAGTTAAAAAATAATTTAAGAACTCATCAGGGGATTGATCTCAGCATGGGGTAGAGAATTTGACAAAAGAATTTAATTATATGTATGAAACAACTTCACTGAAGGAGGTGGGGAAAAAGGTCCAACCTAAGTAACTTTGGAAATGAGTTTGTAAGACTAAAGACAAAAGGAACCATAGATAAGCATCTACTATATTTGATAAAGTTGTTCCCAAGAGGTGTGAGTTAACAAGTCTGAAACTACTATAGCTACAAATTGGAATTGGATGATCAAGTAAATGGAATGGTGGATGGCAACAGGAAGTTACAGGCAAGCAGGAGAGACGGTTAGAATGATTCACATGATATTATATTAGTGTTGGGGACATCAGTATGAACTCATGTTTAGCTTAGTAAGGATACAGATGGTTACACATAGAAATATTCATAGATATGTGTATATATACATGGGCTAGTATACACATACATTTTCTTCCTCTGTCAGCTGAGAAGGCCTAGAAGCAATGGCACCCAGTAACAATGAGCACATCTAGCACTTAGATCTTGTTTTGTAATACCATTCTTCAATAAAAGCAACCAGAGATATTTGGACAATTGGTTGATCATAGGAGTGACTGGGGCAGGAAATATAAACATGTAGCATCTTGTAGTGCCATCGAGTTAAGAAGTGTTCAATAAAAGCCCACATGGATGAGGGTACATGAAAGGGACACAGGAGCCAACTGAAAGACCTCCCATTGGCCAAAGCTAGAATGATTTGAACAATAGAATAAAGCAGTATTGGATTGTAACCCAAAGCATAAAATAAATATCAGTGTATCTAGACTTAAATAAATTAATGGGAAAATAAATTGTGCAGATGAATTCTAAATAATTTATGTAGATACTTCACCATAAAGGAGGTGGAGCCTAATTCCCCACTCCTTAAGCACGGGCTATGCATAATGATTTCCTTACAAAGAGTACAATATTAAAAGGGAAAATAAGTTTACAGTGGAGAAACCTGACTAACAGTACTTGGCCAGGTGACCAAGGTTAACAATGATAGTGAAAAGTCATGTTGATACTATGTACTTAAAAACTTCTTTTTCAGTCAGCTTCCCCAAGTTGAAGATAGTATGCAAGTCTGATATGATGTGTTTCTAATGGCATTTTACCTCTGTAATCTTCCTTCCAAAAGCCCATAACCCCAGTCTAGTCATGAGAAAAACATCAGACAAATCCCAATCGAAGGACATTCTACAAATACCTAACTAGTACTCCTCAAAACAGTTAAGGTAATTAGAAAGTCTAGAAATTACCACAGTCAAGAGGATACTAAATGTACTGTGGTATGTTGGATGGAATCTTGGAACAGAAAGAGGACATTAGGTAAAAACTAAAAAAAGTGAATAAAGTATGAATTTTAGTTAATGATAATGTATCAGTATTAGGTCATTTGATGTGACAAATGTACCATACGAATGTAATAGGGGCACACTGGGGATAGAGTATATGGGAACTCTGTATTATCGCCACAACTTTTCTGTAAATGTAAAACTATTATAACATTAAAAGTTTATTTAAAATACTTCATTAAGATATTATTTATCTAAGAAAAATGTTGACAAGGAAGTATAAAATTTAACATAAAACCAGAAGAACTTGTCAATGCAATGGTGAAGGGGAAAAAAAATGGTATTTCCAGAATGGGATCACCCTATGAAGATTCCCAACGCAAAGGAAAAGAAGGAGAAAAGTATGCATATAAAGAAGCTGCTCTCACTGCAGTGACATGCAAAATCTTATCTGGCAAAGTTGAATAGCAGTGCTCTGGAATGTCATGATAGCACAATAGGAATTAGCCAAATAACTTAGCCTGCAGTTACCCACAGACTAATTTGTTTTCTAAAGAACCACATTCCAAAGTTTACACGAATCATGAAGCCTATAAAGATTTATTTTTAGTGTCTTTTTTTCCTGTAATAATGCTAAAATTGAACTTTTCTAGACAAGAAATATAATTTGAAAGTTTATTATTACAGATTCCAAACACAAACACTATGACTTCTGAAGCAGAATCCAAGATTTTCTCCTCTTCAGATATGATTCCTTATTTTGATGCTTTTCAATTAAATTCACAGCAAATCCAAAAGGAAGGGCTCTTGTATGGCCACTATTGGAATTAAACTTTGAGTCATCAGCACTAACAAAGATAAAACTATATAGACATGTGCACTAGGCTAGACTTGAACTATACCACAAAAATGTAAAAGGCAAGACTGTTGAAAAGGGTGGGAAAAGAGAGAACTCAATGGCATAAAATGATTGTTTCACACCATATACTTGTTAATCTGGATGAGACTAAGGTTATAAGAATCTGCCAGTCTCCTTGAGAAACAAGTTGGCGGTCTCATGGTTCTGAGTTTCCCTGAAATATTTATTCTGTTATTCCTTTGGGTAATTATAGCTTATTAGCCCTAGTTATATTCTCATGTTGCATAGTAAATTATTCTCCTCTCTCCTTGGTGTTTACACCCTTCAGACAGTTGTATCCCCACCCCCTTCCCCCTTAGTCATCACTTAGTTAAATTGTATAGACAAAATTCTTTTAATCTTTGCTCATAAATCAATCCCTCTGGCCCCTTAATCATTTTTGTTACTCTTCTCTGAACTCCCTCCAGTTAATCTATGTCTTTTCAGTTAATGAGTTTGGAGAAGCTGGAATAGCCCAGGTGTGATCCCAGTCATGTTTGGTGTCTATGTGTTTGTAAATGCACCCAAAAGTTTTTTTTGTAATGGGGCTTTTAAAATATAATAAATTAACAGTGGCTTTTTCTGCCCCATTTTGTAGTACTTCAGATGGTTAATTATCAGCTATGGGTTTTCATCATCAATGGCCATTTCTCAAGTTTTAACTCCTACTAACTACAAAGTCTATTCTTAGTTCCCTGCTGTTAGTCAGTCACAAATACTCGTGGTATCTGTCAAAAATAAATCTATTTAGAGTGAATACAATTAGTTACTTTGTAAAGAACCCTATGTTTAATTCTTCCAGAGATTTTTTCAAACCAGTCTATGTGTACAGATACCATCAGAGTTGACTGTCTTCACAGGAAAAGCTAAGATGGAGTTTGGAAATAGTTTTGATAAAACTGAAAGGAAATTAACTCACTTGACTGCTAAAGGAGTGAAGGTTCTCTTTTTAGGAAAAAGGTAACACATTTCTTAGAGAATTGTCATTTCATAGTAAGGCAAATGATTTCAGAATAACAATTTCTTTGCATAGAGTTCAAATTACATTTCACTTTCAATAGGTATTCAGCTTCCTTTATCAGAAAGGATGGATTAGTCTACTCTTGAATTTGGGAAATAAATTCAGTTTAGGGATAATTTCATCACCAGTACTTGCCATCATGAATCCCTTTCCATTTCCTCTTGCTGATATTCCTTTGCCTTTTTCAAAGTAATTATACCCATGAGAAGGTATACAATTAGTTAACAAATGGTTGCTAAGCATCTACACTGTACAGAACTTGTAAATTGCCAGACATTATAGAATAAAATATATATAAAAGATAATCTCAAAATATATTTCATGCTTACATAGCAGTTTGTGATCTTTTGGGAGCAGTAAAACACAAGGTATACGAAAACCAGAAACTCAATTAAAACATATTATATTAACAATACTATTATTAAACAATTGATAACCTAAATGCCATAGAAATTTGGAATGAAGAAGTGATTAGCATAAAATAGAGTTAATCTGGGATTACTTGATATAGATGAAAAGTGATACTAGTCAATTTTCTTCCTCTGGCATATAGTTTCTAATAAAGAAATGTGTTCAAATGATAGATAAAGGAAGGTTTGAGGATTATCTGTGGATACTATTAATCCATGATATTCTTTTACATATTAACACAAACACTAGGAGTTGGGCTTTATAAGCTTACTGTGGTTCTGAAATACTCTCTTAGTTTTTAGTCCAAACACCTTAATCTATATAAGATCAAATATATAAATGGCAACATAACTCGGGGAGGAAAGGTAACCTATTTTCCGTAAGTAGAAATCATGTCTTGATTCATTTGCAAGAGTTTTTAGAGTAAGTAAATAGGAATACGGCCAATGGATAATATTTATTTAGGTTTTCAAGTTTTTCTAAGGTTATATACCAAAGATTGCTTAAAAACAAAAATCAGCAGCCAGGCATGATGGCTCATGCCTGTAATTCCAGCACTTTGGGAGGCGGAGGTGAATGGATCACCTGAGGTCAGGAGTTTAAGACCAGCCTGAACCACATGGCGAAACCCTGTCTCTACTAAAAATACAAAAATTAGCCGGGCATGGTAGTAGGCACCTATAATGTCAGCTACTTTGGAGGCTGAGGCAGGGAGAATTGCTTGAACCCAGGAGGTGGAGGTTGCACTGAGCTGAGATGTGTCATTACACTCCAGCTTGGGAGACAGAGCAAGACTCCATCTCAAAAAAACACACACAGAAAAATAAAAAATGAGTTAACACAGAAGTTGTAGGACCAGGAGAACAATTTTAAGGACAATAAACAAAGGAGACTGATGTAGATTTAAAAATGTAATCATGAGCACTACCCAGATCTATCAATTATTGAGTTCCTATTATGAACTCAATAAAGAGCATTATTATACCAGACACCATACTAGGTAGTTTTCATACAATGCTTCTCAAACTTTTCAATAAATTACCAATAAAAGCCAGGCGTGGGTGGTTCATGCCTGTAATCCCAGCACTTCGAGAAGTGGAGGTGGCTGGATCACAAGGTCAGGAGTTTGAGACCAGCCTGACAACATGGCAAAACCCCATCTCTATTAAAAATACAAAAATTAGTCGGGTGTGGTGGCACACATCTGTAATCCCAGCTACTCAGGAGGCTGAGGCAGGAGAATTGCTTGAACTCGGTAGGCAGAGGGTGCAGTGAGCCAAGATTGTGCCACTGCACTCCAACCTGGGTGACAGAACAAGGCTGTGTCTCACAAAAAAAAAAAAAAAAAAATGGTATCCATGAGAACAGAAGAGATTAATGCTACTAATGTCTGGTGGCATGTGCTAAAACAGAAAATTTCTTTGGTTTATCTTAAAATTCACATAAACTTTGCATTCTACTTTATAATAAATGTTTTACTTCAAAGATAATGCTTTAAATCACTTATTGATTGAAATTGGCATAAAAGGAAAATGGTTCATGTTTAATCTGTGTCCTCTCCATAACCTCAGCCTTGCTGAGCCTTATCTGATCTAATTTAATTCTCACACCGGTACCCTGAAGTAATTATTATTCCTATTTTGTAGATGTGAAAGTTGGGGCCCAGAAAGTATAAAACTCAGGTGTATCTGCCTTCAAAGCCTATACTCATGGTATCATGCATCATTACTGAAACTGCAGAATTAACCAATTGGAAAAAAAGTTGAAGACTATCTTGTCCAACAACTTTATTTTACTTGTAGAAAACTGAGGCCAAGAGAGGAGCACTGACAAAAAAGCCACTGGGCAGCAGAACTGGGATCAGAATCTGTCTTCATCTGGAGGGTTTTCTCTATCCTCTCTCACCCCAGGCAGGTTAAGATTCTACTGCTATGAGATCCATAGCACCCTGCACTTCCTCCCATGTCCACACTTAGTTTTTATTCTTTTATTGCTTGTTTGGTTGTCTGACTTCTCCACTGGACCATGAAAGCCCTAGGAAGGCAAGGACTATGTCTGTCTTGCTCATTATTATATCTTCAGCACCCAGCAAAGTGACCAGTGCAGAGTAGGCACTAAATAAATAGTTTTTGCATATATGTACACCTGTCATGATGCTCTTATATTCACAATACCACACAGTCTATCTTAACATTTTGCCGGTGATCTGGAAGAACATGGGTTTAAGATTACAGGGGACACAAAGTTCTCTCTATGTGAAAGACTACAACAAAAGGGAAACATTACAAAATGAAGGCCTAATGAGACGTATGAGAGGGCAGAAAAGTACAATTTCCTATAAGGGTGAATAAAGTAACATATTTAGGAGGAGAATAATCTGAATTATGTAAGATTACAAGTTTCGGAGCTTCTACTTTAACACGGAAATTATATTGAAAGCCTCATAAATTATTCCATGAAGATATTGCTGGGCTATCATTCAAAAAGGTCATTGGAAAGAAAAGCAAGAGACCCTTTCATCTTTTATGTAATGAAAGCCAATACTGGAAAACAGTGGAAACCTAAAAAAGATTAGAAGGAAGTTGGAAAATATTTAGGGACATCTACAAGGAAAACTAATTAAGGTAATGGGATGAAGAGGTATTATATGAGGAGAGACAAAAGAGTCAGGACTCTTCTATCTGGGAGAGTAATGCCTGGGAAGAATATTACTGATATCTAAAGGATACAAAATTATAGCTGGGAGGAGTAAGTTCTAGTCTTCTATACCACTGTAAGATGTCTATAGTTAATAATAATATATTGTATAGTTCCAAATAGCTAGAAGGGGAATGCTGAATTTCCAAACACAAAGAAATGTTAAATGTTTGAGAGGACAGATATGTTAATTACCCTGATATGATCATTATACATTATGTGTATTGAAAGAGTCACTATGGACCCCTAAAATATGTACAATTATAATATGTCAATTAAAAATAAAATTAAAAAGTAAATTATAAAAAAGTAAGATGCAGAAATTCTCTGGATTGGGAGCCAGAAAGCCTATGTTTAAAATTGTAGCTCTATTATTTTCTAGCCATGTGACGCTGGGAAGGTCGCTTAACCTTTCTGAGCCTCAGTATTCTCTTCTAAAACATGTGAGTAGATATATTACAGGATGGTTCCACTTCTGGTCATGGTCAATGTAAGCTCTTGTCAGATCAATATGGTTATTATCTGCAAGAGGCTTGATCTCACAGTAGCTGTAATATGCTTTACACATATTGCATTTTAAACAAATTGAATGTTTGTGGCAAACCTACCTTGAGCAAATCTACTGGTGTCTGGTTTTCTTAATAGCATGTGCTCACTTTGTGCCTCTGTGTCACATTTTGGTACTTCTCCCAATATCTTCAAAAGTTTTCATAATTGCTATATCTGTTATAATGACCTGTGATTAGTGATCTTTGATATTAGTAGGGTAATTGTTTTGGGGCACTACAAACTGCACCCATATAAGATAGCAACTTAATTAAAAAATGTTGTGTGTGCTCTGAATTCCTTACTAACCAGCTGTTCCCCATCTCTCTCTCCCTCTTCTCAGGCCTCCCTATTCCCAGAGACACAACAACATTGAAAATAGGCCAATTAATAACCCTACAATGACTTCTAAGTGTCTGAAAGGGGAGAATGGCACACCTCTCACTTGAAATCAAAAGCTAGAAATGATTAAGTTTAGTGAGAAAGGCATGTTAAAAGCCAAGACAGGCTGAAAGCTAGGTCTCTTGTACCAAGGAATTAGCCAAGTTGTGAATGCAAAGGAAAAGTGTTTGAAGGAAATTTAAACACCAACTCCAATGAACACACAAATGATAAGAAAGAAAAACAGCCTTATTGCTGATGTGGAGACAGTTTTAGTGGTCTGGATAGAAGATCAAAGCAGCTGCAACATTCTCTTAAGCCAAAGCCTGATCCAGAGCAAGGCCCTAACTCTCTTCAACTCTGTGAAGGCTGAAAGAAGTGAGGAAGC
The DNA here is from genome assembly GCA_036589455.1 of Ateles fusciceps. Taxonomy (NCBI): domain Eukaryota; kingdom Metazoa; phylum Chordata; class Mammalia; order Primates; family Atelidae; genus Ateles; species Ateles fusciceps. The sequence goes on along the minus strand of JAZHEH010001546.1, from coordinate 2,155 downwards.
TGCAGAAGAAAAGCTGGAAGGTGGCAGAGGGTTGGTTCTTGTGGTTTAAGGAAAAAAGTTTGTCTCTTATAACACAAAATACAACATGAAGTAGCAGGTGCTGACACAGATGCTGCAGCAGGCTATCCAGAAAATCTAGCCAAGATAATTGATGAAGGTTGCTACATGAAAACACAGATTTCAATGCAGACAAAATACTCCTGTATTGGAAGAAGATGTTATCTAGGACTTTCATAGCTAGAAGAGAAGTCAATGCCTTACTTCAAAGTTTCAAAGGATTGGCTCGCTCTCGTACTAGAGGTTAATGCAGCTGGTGATTTTAAGTTGAAGCCATTTCTCATTTACCTTTCCAAAAATCACAGGCCCTTGAGAAATATGCTAAATCTTCACCGGGCATGGTGGCTCACACCTGTAATCCCAGCACTTTGGGAGGCTGAGGCAGTCAGATTACCTGAGATCAGGAGTTCAAAACTAGCCTAGCCAACATAGTGAAACCTTGTCTCTACTAAGAATACAAAAATTAGATGGGTGTGGTGGCATGTGCATGTAGTCCCAGCTACTCCAGGAGACTTGAGATGGGAGAATTGCTTGAATCTAGGAGGCAGAAGTTGCAGTGAGTCAAGATCACACCACTGTACTCCAACCTGGGCAACAGAGTAAGACCCTCTCTCAAAAAAAAAAAAAAAAAAAGAAAGAAAAAGAATCATGCTAAATCCATTCTGCCTGAACTCTAGATATGGAACAAAAAAGCCTGAATGATAGCATATCTCCTTGCAGCATGGTTTACTGAAATTTTAAGCCCAGTATTGAGACCTACTGCTCAGAAACAAAAGATTCCTATCAAAATATTACTGCTCATTGACAATATACCTAGTCACCCAAGAGCTCTGATGGAGGTATACTAGGAGATTAATGTTTTCATGTCTATTAACACAACACCTATTCTGCAGCCTGTGGGATCAAGGATTAATTTCAACTTTCAAGTCTTATTATTTAAGAAATATATTTCATAAGGCCATAGCTGCCATAGATGGTAATTCCTCCGATGTATTAGGGCAAAGTAAGTAAAAAACCTTCCAGAAAGGATTCACTATTCTAGATGCCATTAAGCATATTCATAAACTCACGGAGGGAGGTAAAAATATGGACATTAATACAAGGTTAGAAGAAGTTCAGTCTAACCCTCATTGATAACTTTGAGGGGATCAAGAATTTAGTGGAGGAAGTAACTTGCAGATGTGGTGGAAACAGCAAAGAGAACTAAGAATTATAATTGAAGCTCAAAGATGTGACTGAATTGCTGCAATCTCATGATAAAACTTGAACATATAAAGAAGTTGCTTTATTATGGATTAGCAAAGAAAGTGGTTTCTTGAGATAAGATCTAATCCTGGTGAGATGCTCTGAACATTGTTGGAATGGCAATGAGGGATTTAACACAATTTTGAAAGAAGTTCTACTATAGTTAAAATGCTATCAAACAAGCATGACATGTTACAGTGAAGTCTCTTGGTGAAAACAATAGTCAATTGATGCAGCACACTTTATTGTTGTCTTATTTTAAGGAATTGCCACAGCCACCTCAACCTTCAACAAACACTGCCCCTAAGAAGTCAGCTGCCATCAACATCAAGGCAAAATTCTTCACCAGCAAAAAGATTATGACTGAAGGCTCTAGATGATTGGTAGTATTTTTTAGCAGTAAAGCATTTTTAGTTAAGGTATGCATGTTGTTTTTGGGACATATTGCTATTGTACACTTAACAGACTATAGTATCATGTAAACATAACTTTTATATGTAATGGGCAACCCCAAAATTCATATGGCTCATTTTATTATGACATTAATTTTATTCTGGTTGCTTGGCACCAAATCCACAATATAATCCTCTGAGGTGTACCTGTACTCTGGATAAAAGAAAAAGAAAAAAAAATGGGGGGTGGATTCAAGATGGCCAAATAGGAGAACAGCTCTGGATTGCAGTTCCCAGCAAAAATGCAAGAGGGTGAGTAGATCACCACATTTCCAATCGAATTTTACTGCCCACAGACCAGGAGATTCCCGGGTGGAAAAGTGCCACGCATCATCCAGCACGAGCTGTTTTAGCTGGCGCAGTGCATATCTGCACAAAACCCGCACAAATCCGGACACTGT